>NEWO01000051.1:1334613-1366433 GCA_003013225.1 Phalaenopsis aphrodite
TTGTGAGGTTTGATTAGCATAAGGTTATTCTCACGCTTTTTGTTAAATTGCTTGAATTGCTCTATGCATGCATTGATGACCTTATATGCAGTGATTTGAGCTTCAACAAAATGAATGTGGTTAGCATAAGAGCAGATCATCTGCCGCATTAATGATGAGTACAAAGGTCTTTGACGGAGGCCACTATGAAGACTCTCCATAGTAATTTTGAATCCACTCTTAGGATATGATGAGCTTCGGTAGAGAATACGTGGAAGTATTCATTAAACGATCCTTCCTCATTAAAGAGAATTCCCAAGAGATGAGATGAATCTTTGATGATCCTCAAGCATGTTATAAACTACTAAGCTTGTTGATGATGTGAACAATTCCACCCCCTTTCCTCTGCCAAGATGAAATAGAATCATGTACGAGCTTGACCATTAAGAGTGACAGGGAACACTTGATATACTCTTGAAAGTTTTGATGAATGAAGAGCAATCCGTATCCCTCAGAAGCAACTCTTAAAATTGTGGCATAGCTCATCATGGATTATAATATTAAGAATGTCAAAAATATGTGGTGAGGCCATGTTTTTTTTATGAGAAAAGGAGGGTGACCAACCAACCTAACTGCAAGAAACGAGTGAGTGGAACTCACAGCTTGGAGGAGATCAGAGTCTTGGCCTAGAAGATGAAGGGTTCCATCAGAGGGAGGGGAACCAGTATAAGTAAGCTTTAGTGGAGCATTTTTTTTTTTGGTTTTGAACTAGTGGAAAGTAAGCTGTCTGGTTAAACGTTGTTGGTTTTTGGGCCTCATGTATGATCTCAAGAATCTCATGTTGAGACTTCTCCATCTTGAGTACTCAATCTTCCAGAGAGGGGCTCGAGGCACCTTCATCGATAAGATAACATCTTATGGGTGGGAGGAGACGGAGGACTAATTTTCTTGGCTTTGTAACTGTCCCTGGAATTGCAGGTGTCAGAACGGGATGCTCTGTAATTGTGAATGTCCCATCTGATAACCATTCAACAAGTTTTGTGAATTCTTGGCGGTGTGATTATCCTTCCAATAAACAACAACATATGACACCAAATTGATGCATGCTAGAGAGTTTGTGACCGTAGTAATAAATTATCATCTTAATGTTGTACAAAAATCCAACACACACTAAGATAATAGAAACAAAAAGTAGAGACACCAATCATTTTTATGTGGAAAACCCATAAAGAGAAAAAACCAGGGGACCAAAGCCATTAGAACGATCCAATATAAACTGATGATTACATGTATAGACCATCATTCCACAGGCGAGAAAGGATTACACAATTTCTTGAAGTACAATGTTCGTATGTCGAAGAAATCATTTTGCAGCAGTCGAAAGCAATTATCGTTGAAAACAGTTGTCGGTGCCTTGATACGCCTTTGAGGTGTGTCACCGTGCCGCATTTAAGATAATGCTCTTCTTCATACGATGTTTCGTTAATTCGTCAGTTGATTGTTACTCCGCACTGTGCTTTGTTACTCTACAATGAATATCTTGAATTCGCACAAGACTTCGGTGCAACGAGCAAGGGACGACTGACAGTTGTCGACGATATCCGGTGAGCAGTGGTCAGAAGCTATAGTGGCAGGAAGTATTCGTCGAATCTTTGATACAGAAACGACAATGAAATTTAGCTCCTTCTTCACACAATCCTCCTCCAAGCTCAAGTATTAGTTCCTCTTTCATAAAAGAGATTAATACACTATTTATAGAGTTCAGGAGAGGCATCTGTGCAAATATGGATGGAATATGAACCACTTCATCAGACACACCAGAGAGATTTCCTCGATCGAAAGATATTTTATGAACATTTGAGAGTGTTAATGATGTCAGAATTAAGTGATCTTTGACTCGTTGGATTCATCTCGTCGATACACTTGATTGGACTAGTCAGATTTGAAATCCATTTGATATTTTAATTAGACACCAAAAGCTTCCAAAAAAAAGACTTAACAGTCTAATCCAAGCCCGATTTGATGCGGATTGCATCAATTTCGGTGTCATCAGATCCGTCTCATCAATCCAGTCAATTTAACAATATGTTTGCAAAAATTCGAGTTTTTGATGATTTTTAATTCAAATTTGAGCATTTATTACCCAAAATTTGTTCGTGATTAGAGTCAAATGACAAAATTCAGTAATGATATGTTAATGAGATGCGTAGAATGGTCATTATAGCTTTCGTATAAGCATTCTTGTTTTGAACTAATTATGACATTTGATCTTTGATTTCTTAAATTTTTTACATTCCAATGGAAAACGACATTGTGGTGTTTGTGCAGATTGTGTTTGTATCTTTTGCAGCTACAAAATATCTATTCAACAGCTTTTATACCAATATTTTGCAATCGATTGCTTGTCCATCTTCCAGTGACCTCATTGTAACTATTTGAGACCTCAATTATGTTTTGGCTTGTTGCAAGAAAATTTACGATAAGTAAATTAGCCACCGACAAGATGGGAAAAATATTGCATTCGGCTACGTCCGAACAACAGATGCGATACAATGTGGGCAGTTTTTTTTTTTTTTCTCTACTACTTCGATGTAACGCTCCTGTTGTCAGGACGTAGCTTTACATCAGGACTCTGCACACAATATTTTTTCAACTAAATGACATGTTTGTCGTTTTTGCGAAAGATTGGGGTCTCAAAACATGGTTTTCTTGTAGCATATTAGATTGAAATAATATATTCTTTATTTTAATTAGTCTCCTTAAGAAAATCTAATATTTTAAAAAAATATACATAATTTTTTTTCTTAGGGAATACCGCAATAGTAGTGAATTATAGAGATAGCTCAACTACTCTAATGGCTATAGTAGCTTCTTGAAAAATCCTTTTGACTGCCAATAGGGATCACTTGGGCAAGTTAATTCATGTTGACAAGTTAAGGTGCACATTTCTGCCGCTTGGAAAGCCCTAAATCAAGCTGAGCAATTGGCTCTGCCGTGAAGTTCGGTTCGGTTGGATCCATCTACTACGTCTGCAAAAATTTTCGTTTGATGAATTTACGGGAGACCATTGTCGTTCTCCCCAAGTTCTTTCGCTAGAACAATAAATTTTTGTCATTTCAGATTGCACTTCGTCACCCCCTGATACAACGAACATAACTTTAGTATAAAAAAATTTGATGAACATTATTAATGTTTCCAAGTAAGCTTTAATTACCAATTGTTTTTGACTTAATTAATACTTAGTGGTTAATTAGAGCTTCCCAAGGAGCATTGAATTGGACGGAAGAATAAAATATTACAATCTTTTAGAATTTGGTGGATGTCTAGATGGAAAAATATCTCATCCAATCGACATTTATATTGTTTATAATCGTATCAAAGAGGCATGCCATTAAAACTTTAGACTTAATGTTTCATAAAAACATTTATATTATAATCGTATCGCATTTCAAATCAGAAATATTTCAGATTTAAATTTAGAATGATCCAAACTTTGATTTCAAAGAAATTATAATTAAATTGAGCATCTCGACAATTCGAGCCCAATGACACTGAAAGTGATTCAATCTAGTCTAAATATGCATATATTAAATACTTGAAGCATAATTAAAAATTTTGGAGTGTTAATTAAAAAACTAAGCAATCCCTAAATCTGACATGATTGCATTCAAATTTAGCATCTCGATGAGAGGAATATAACAAACGTAAGATAACTCAATTTTGATGTTGTTAAGACACTTATATAGTAAAAAAGTGAAGTGTTTAAGAGAATAAATACAGACAGTTTGATGAAGTATTTTGAGAGATTAGCCAAATTTATCAAAATGACTCTTTCAAATATTATAAATGCGGGCCACCCTGCCCCCTTTTAACATGTGGGGGAGGAGTAAGCTGACCACACCTAGTGGCTAGCTTCCAAATATGGTGTTGTAGCCTAACTATGGCTGATGTAGTCAAACTACTTGTATATAATTTTGCTTTTTGTTTTTTTTTAATTGTATTAGTTTTAATTCAAGAGAAGAATGAACTTCTATATTTTTAATTTCCTGGTAGATTATTTTGATGGGGCCATGCCCTGTGATTTTTTCCCTTTATACAATTTTTTAAATCAAAAAATTTTATTCTTTCTTAGTTTTCAATCTGTGTGTTGGAAAATTGTACTGAGCTAAGGCTTAAGATTTTTTTTACCATTGAGAATTTTATAATATGTAACACTTTGGCATCATTTGTAGGAAATTTATCTGCCTTTGTTAAGTTTACAAGCATTATTGTTATCAATATCATGTATAATACTTGCAACAATAAAAAAACATCCTATTCCAACGACTATCTCCATGCCAAAGGCATTAAGTTGGGGCTCCTTCCTTCCCATACAAACATAAACTTATTGATGAAGACACATTAGTTATGTCTTTCATAGACAGTGGTTGGCCCCCTCATTCATAAGGTTGAATTATCCAAACTCTGATTTCAAAAAAAATTATAACTAAAAGGAGCATATCGACAATACAAGCCTAATGACACTAAAAGTGATTCAATACGAGCCTAAATAAGTACAGATTAAACACTTGAAGTATAGATAAAAAATTTGGAGTATTAATTAAAAAATTAAGCAATTTCTAAATTTGATATGCTTAGAATCAAATTGAGCAACTTAATGAGAATAATCCAACAAGTCTAAGATCTCTCAATTATGATGTTGTTGTAACACTTACCTTTTTCTAAAAGAACAAACACATACAGTTTGATGATGCTTTTTGAGAGTTTAGCCAAATTATCAAAATATCACTCTAAAAAGTTATAAATAGACCCCATTTTTCACATGTGGAGGGAGAGCAAGCTAACTACTATGGCATAGCTTTTGAAGAGAATTGTAGGTAAATGGACAGTAGCCATTATTGACCACAACTAGTGACTGCTTACAATGAATTGCAACTGTTTTAGCCACCAAATCTAGTTGTTGTAGCTCAAATATGGTTGATGTAGTCCAACTACTACTATAGATTGTGATTGTGGATTTTCTAATCTCATATTTTTTAATTCAAGAGAAGAGTGAACCTCTTTAAATTTCCTGGAGGATTAATTTGATTGGGTCATGCCTTGCGATTTTTTTCCTTTCTACAAATTTTTAATGTAAAAAACTTAATCCTTTCTTGTTTTTCTTTTCATATGTGCCAAAAAATTTTACGAAACTAAGGCATAAGGTTTTTTATTACCATTGAAAATCTTTTAGTATGCAACAGTTTGACATCATTTGTGAGAAAGTAGCTCGTCTTTAAAAATTTTACAAGCATTATAATACTTGTAATATTTAATAGAGCGTCTTATTTCAACAACAATCTTCAAGCCAAGGACATTAAGTTTGTGATCCTTCCTTCCTATACAAGCATAACCTTATTTATGAAGACACATTAGTTATGTCTTTCAAAGATTGTGGATGGTATCATCATTAGATAAGATCACGTTTCCTTATTCACCAAAATAAGTTATCCACCCCTTATAAATTGTTAATCTTACTCATCAATTTCAAGTAGCCTATTTGCCATCATCAGATTGCCACTATTAAATACAAGCTTGAAAGATCATTTAAATCAACCTTTTGAACTTCTAAGGAGCAAATCTTTTATTTTCAACTAGATTTAAAATTTCATGGTTTCAGGGCAACTCCAAGCTGTTCATGCTAACTTACATAGCATGACAATTATAATGGGGCAGTCTATTTGACTTCATCAAATCATCATTTAAGAAAAATAAAAATTTACTAGAGGTAATCTCAACTGTAAGGATAAAGTATTAAGCACGATTGCAGCTGACACACTCTTATATTATCTATCACTATGTAAAGAAAACTTTGATAAGACAACAATCTTAACTAAAGCTATAAAGATACATCAATTTACACAAACAAATCTTATCATTTAAAGTATTTTGATGCTTCTAATGCAACAACGAAGATTTTTTTGTTAAAATTGATATATTTTATAAAAATTCTCAATGACCTTCAGTACTAGCATAAAGTCCCTAGTTGGACTTCAACTCTCTATATAACAAAATAGTCAACTTTGGTTTGGAATACCCAAGATTATTGCACCTTTACTATTAAGTTACATTCAATCCTGTGGGGATTCAGTTCTAAATCATTCAATGTTAAGTAACTCTCTGACAAAAAATCTTGGATAGATCAAACAAAATTGGTAGATTTCTTTTGACATATTGTACATAGTTTAACATCACCAAGTAACAATTCAAAAAAAATCTCAATAAAGTAAGACATCATTAGTGCATTTCCTATAACCTTTTCTATACATCTTAATATTATCAAGTAACACTCAGATGAACAAATTCATATAGGTCATCTTTGTTGAATTTCTTTTGACATCTTCTATATAGGTTAATATAATCGACTAACACATTGAAAATAATACCAGATAGTTCAAACATCCTTGATGAATTTTTTGTGACCACTTTGACAAACAACTCATATAAGTTAAATGTCGTGATGAAATCTTTCATATTTTTTTATGTAGGTTAATATCGTTGAGTAACACTCCAAAAAGTAACATTCGACATGTCAAACATTTTTGATGAATTTTTTTATGATTTTTCTTTACAAGAACATTATTGAGTAACATTTTGGTAAACAACATAAAGTCAACATCCTAAGTGAACTCTATTTGACCTCTTCTATATAGGCTAATGGTATCGAGTATCTTTCTAATAAATATCATTATTTGATTTCCTATAACTTCATACACATAAGTCAACATTAATGGGAAACTCCTCGATAAAATTAATTTTACACATCTATGAAATATAGCTTGGTTATTGCTTAGCATACATCATTGGATTACTGCCATCTATTAGTTATAACTCAATAATAAAAGGGACTTAGTTTTATTATCTTGTAGGGAGATATAATCTTAATGAGGAGATTTAAAGAAACTCTTGAGGCTCGAAAGAATCTTATGCTTCAATGTTCCACCACCTTTGAACTGCCACCAACTGATTAATTGCTTTGTTAGATTATTGCTCAATTTCCATCAAAGCTAGTGCCCAACACTATTAGACTATCACTATCTTCAAACCATTATTGGATTGCTATTACCTGGCCATCACTGATACAACTATCTGGATGACACTCTTGACGCTCTTGGATTTTCATCATCATTGGAACCACCCTCCCCCCGCCATGTCTTTTAGCTACATTCAATAATTAATGCTTGTTGGTGTTGTTGTTTGTCAACATCAAAATAAATACTCACTAACTTTAACACTAAGCATCTCTTATAACGTTGATGCATTTCATTAACACTCAACATTATTAATATGCATCATTAATGTATATTATTATTTGAGTCAATACATGTCATTGAAGTACACCATTGTCTCCTATAATATCCTTGGAAGACACATTAAGGAAACCATCATGGAAAGCCAGTAGTTGATAGTGTCATCATTAAAAAGATTTCATGAGACTAAGCGGTTAATAAGATCTTCACTCAAATATATTAGCAGGTTAATACCTCAATAGACACATGTACATCAAAAATCTCACAAGGCTAATGCCTTAAAATATATAAGTACATCAAAAATTTGAAAAGGCTAATGTCTTTGAATGTATGGGTATATTAAAATACATCAAACAACAGAAACTTTAGAAAATTTTAGAGTCACTATACTCTAACAATAAGTATGCTCAAACTTATGTCATAATCCCATATACTAGCTCAATCTATTTTGGGGGGAAATTCTTAAGAATCAGAGCATTATTACGTGGATTAGGTAAAATATTATATTTAATATCATCTTCTGAAACTTTAATCTAGTTTTTACCTTATTTTAAGATAGTTGAAATGTAAAATGTAATGTGGTATTATATTGTATTTAATATATGTTTATATCATTTTAATGCTTTTTGTTATTACATACAATGTGTTTATGCATTATACATGGATGAAAGATACAATTTGAAGACGTTAAAACTATAGTGGATCAACACACCAGGACACCCAAAACAAGCACCTCAGCCCCACAATTCAACTTCTTCTATTCAAAAAATATATAGAACATGACAATACACTAAAGATCTATTTGGGGCAGCTGCAGCTTAGTTGGCTTGCAGATGTCCCAGGAAGCTGCTGCGGAGAAGCTGCCCTTAGGAAGCTGTAGCGGGAAAACTCACAAGTTGTTTGTTGCAACTGTGTAAAAACAACTGTGCGATAGCTGTTTCTGAACAAATGATCATTCTGCCATGTTTGATAATGTTATTTGTAACAGCACTATTCTAACGATATATTAGATACTTCAGAAGTAAAAATTCACTTCATAGCGATACAATTTTTTTTTTTCAAAGAGCAAACCAATCCTTAATTCAGGCCACCAAGAACAAGCAAAAATTGACATCCAAATCACACATTCACATTGTGTAGCAACATTTTAAAATCTAACATAACAGATCCAACCAACAAAGAAATCACTTGTATCGCAGAAAATGTGTTCACCCCAAGCTAACAATGAGGAAGATAAATTGGGTAGCATGAGAAATGCAAGAGAAGAGGAGGACGAACCATGGAAAGCGAGCAGCGTGGGAGGGGGGGGTGTTGGGGCGGGGGAGAGATGGCAGATGAACCAGGGAGGGATCGCAGTTGAACGACGAAAGAGATGAGTTACGGCAGAATCGGGATCACAGACGAACCACAGATTTAGCGGAACGACGAAGAAGAACAGTTACGGCAGAATCAAGAATATGGAGGGCACCCGGGTAAAATATCGAAGGAGCGAAGCGGGGTCGTGGGGTCAAACCCGTGACTCGCATTCAAGGAGATTAGCGAGCCACCGCGGCTTACCCGCCACCCTAAACACCCCAAACAAGCGGGGCGCCGCAACCCTACCACCGCTCCAAACAAGACCTAAGTCGGAAAGGCCGAGCGCACAAACACTAAGGACAAAATTATTTTTCAATGTCTAAAATTAAAAGCAATTCATTAAGAAAAAAAAAGCTAAAGGACAGATCATGCGACTATAACTGGTATTAGTTATGATTTAAATTGTTCTAAAATTTGCACTTTTACCCACTATCATTATTATTTGTAATTTTGCGTGGATGAGAAACGTCTACGTGGCGGGCTCTCAGGCCTACAGACTGTCAACTATTCCACCGGTCAGGGGTAATTTAGTCCCTTCGTTCTTGTACTGCCATAATCACAGTTCCCGCGGTCTCAACTCTCCCAACATGTGAGGGTATTATAGGAACACCATGATTTCGCCAGACCATCCCATGCTCCTTTGTTCTAAGCACGTCCGATATAACAATTCCATCCGATCCGATCCGATCCTTGAAAAAAAAAAACTACAAAACAAACGAACAGAAAAATCTCCTCCAGCGTTTTTCCCACGCTTCTTCTTCTTCCTCCTTCTCCTTAAAGCTGTAGGAGAGGTGGGAAAGTGGTGGAGACAATACGCCGCATCGATTCCTCGATCAGATTAGAGATGAAATTTCTTTGTTCATCAACAAAGCCGTCATTTTTCTGCAATCTTTCTTTCGGATTAGAGTGATATCTGCTTGGCCCAATGGTTTGCAGTTAGGGCTTAGTCGATCGTCGGTTAGAATAGGACTAGGTTTTTGAGCGTTTTGTTGGTGAGAGAATGGGGGCGGGAGCCTCGAGTAGTATGGGAGTCAGAGGGCACGGAGGAGTTCAGGAGACGGGGCTAGGGGACTTACCGGAAAGTTGCATCGCTGAGCTGATGCTGTACCTCGATGCACCGGGGATCTGCAGGCTTGCGAAACTCAGCCGGGCTTTCCGAGGAGCAGCTTCGGGGGACTTCGTGTGGGAGACGAAGCTCCCTAGAAACTACCAGTACCTTTTGGAGAAAGCTTCGGAGGAAGTGGAGAACGAGGTTCTGCTGACTAAGAAGGAAATCTACGCGCAGCTTTGTCGTCGGAACCCTTTTGATGGGGGGACGAAGGTAGGGGGTTCCTTTGTTAAGTTGTGACTTGCGTTCGGATTTCCTGGGTGTTATCTGATGATTGGGGCTTTTAGGGTTAAAATTTGATTGATCCATAAATTTCAAGCAAGAATAGGGTTTTTGTTCTTGGTTGAAAGGGGATGATATATAGTTTTTGAGCTATTTTTGCGATCCATAGTGACTCTTTTCTTAAGCTGGGGGATTCAATCTTTTTTTTTTCCATAAAAAATGTGTACAATTTTCCCTGTTAGGTATTGTATTTGCGCTTTTTGTTTTCTTGCAAGTTTTTGGGGCTTTATGCTATAGTTTTTTAAGTAGGATTTGAGAAAGTTTTAGCTTAAAACCAGCAAACATAATTTTGGGAACTTTGGATCCTGTTATTTTGATTAGTGTTGTTTCAGTTGTATTATTGATTGGATTCAGTATTTTAAAAAAACAATTTCATCTTCTTATAAATTCTAAGTTCTGAAACAAAAAGTTAACTAATTTATCAATAATTGTTATGCAAACGGCATTTTTTGTTTAATTTTCTCAATAATGGAATCTGGATGTGACAATTTTACCAAGGGGCTGTCTGGCAACTGATTTAACCCAGGATTGATGAAGGATTTAAGTGGAATCCCACCAGACAGCCATTTTGGACAAAATAAATCACCGGATGCTGTAAATCCGGATTCTACTGATTTCAGCTGTAAATTCCAGATTTACTGAATCCCACGAACTGGTGGATTTAACTTCGCGGGCTTCCGAGTGTCTCCAACGGCCATAATGGCTTCTTAAATCCCTAGAGAAATTACCAAATAGTTTTATTGGATCTAACTTGGTGGGACTTGGGATGTAACTTTGGGGCTTCCGAGTGTTCCAACAGCCATAATGACTTCTTAAATCCTGAAAGAAGTTGCCAAACAGTTTTATTTGATTTATAGTATTTTATTTGATTTATAGTATTTAGTAAATCCGCTGCCAGAGAGTGTTCCGGATTTAACCCATTCAAGATTTAATAAATCTGGTTTTACGGGATTTAGTAAATCCAAATAACTTAAATCTCATGTGTTGCCAGACAGCACCTAAATTTTATTTGACTTACATTGCGCTTGTAGTGCAATAGTCCTTTATCCAGGTGACAAATGCTGCCACCTTTTTTTGACTGTTGCGACCCATTTTCTTACGGCATCTGCTTATTGTTGGCTGCAGGAATTCTGGCTAGAGAAGCGCAGGGGTAGGCTTTGCATGTCTATTTCTTCGAAGGCTTTGCTTATTACTGGGATAGATGATCGGAGATACTGGAGCAATATTCCAACTGAGGAATCAAGGTATACATTTTATGTAATTTTCTATGTAATAAGTACATAAAATTATTATTTTCTTGATACCATTGAGGCAATCGCTTTAGTTTTTGTTGACAACCATCAACTGAACTGAAGCTGAACCTATTCTTCTGGTTTGCCTGGCAGCGTTGTAGTTTGCAAAGTTGCGTTATCCATAGTTCTTCTTCTGGTTAATTTATGGTTACTTTTGTTCTGTTTTTACCTCTTCCTTGAAACCACAAACTTGTTATTTTATTTTTACGCAGAAAGGTTTATTTGTTTGTCTTTTTTACTTTGAATGTTATTAAAGACTCTTTGCTGATTAAAGTTTCTGTGGTAGGATCATTTAATGTGTTTTTTTTTTGGTGGTGGGTGAGCCGGGGGTAATGATAATATTGCTATTTAAAGAACTGTGACCCTCTTTTATCAAATTTTCAAGTTCTCTTTTAAATATCAAAGTTCACGGTAAAACTTCAACCCATATTTTTTTCATTTTTATCATATTCCCAATGTCGCAGCATATATAAATGCATCAGTTCGATTGTTTAAATAATCACCGGGTGCTAATTTTATAAATAGCAATGTTTCAAGTATTTATACCTTAATTTTTACTTGGCTAGGTTTTGGGTTGTTCAGCGCGACTATAATCTATGCATTTCAATGTTGCCTTTTCCATCAATTGCCTATTTGAATATTTAAATATTTCCAGCTGACTAATTGATGGACGGGAAGTCAGGAATATGCTTATTTAGTTTCACTGTATAATCTAGTGTGCTAGTGCATGAAACTCCTGACATTGTGAGATCTAGAGTTGATATATTGCATACTATTAAACTTGGGAAGCTTAGGAAGGTAAAAAGAAGGAAGACATGCCATACCACTTAATTCTTATGTTTTTATATATCTAACACCTAAAACTTCAATTTTTACATACCTTATCTATGCAAAAAAAGATTTATTTCCCTTTTTAAAAGTTAAAACAGTGGTATTCTTGATGTGATATGAAACATTTGGGTGGCATAAATTTAAAAAGTAAAGTATAGGTGTTAGATATGTAAATGCATAGGAATTTTAGTGTTATGTATGTAAATGAAATTTTTTCGTTTACCTTGTTCCAAGTTGCTTGTGGGTCAGTCAATCATCACAAATAATATAAGAATATGCTATTATATTTTTGGGAAATTTACATACATAGCTCACAATTCTTAGACAAAACTTTTATATTTAAATACATAGATCGCACTTTGATGCTATAAATGTGCATGAAAGTGATCATAGTGCTATTTTTTATGTCTTATTTAAGATTTGAGTGTTATGTGAGATAAGCAAATACATAAGAATTGTGCGCTATGTATGTAAATGCCCACGTGTTTTCTCGTGGGAAATCTTCAGAATTTAAAGAAAATAATGATTTGCTGTGTAATGATCCTCTCATTCAGCTGAGTTTGGATTTTTTAACTTTTATTCAATTAGGTTCATCTCTTGAGGAAGGCTACTTCTTATTCTTTTTCTTCTTTTTCCATTTCTTCTCACATAAAGGTAGAAGTGTATTTATGAATGTGGATGCCAGCTGCTTGAATTGCAAAGCGGGTGTGAAGTGGTCCAACATGTAAATATGCATTTCTAATTGAATGCCTTTTTGTATCTTAAAGGCTGGTTTTGGTTTAGTTTTTTCATTTTCAATCCTCCCCAATTTGGTGCTTAGCTGTAGCTTTGCTTGCCAGATTCATGCATGAGAACACTTGGTGTTGAATTAAATAAAAAACATGCTTGAAAAGTGTATTTTATTTTAGAGAAGTTATTGTTTCTGGTATTATGAACATGACTTCGAGGTTAAAGTGCTATATAATTAAACATAAAGATTTTGGTGCTAGAGGCCTAAATACCTGTCAGAAATTTGGTATGTGAATCCTCCTTTCAATTCACGTTTAGCAACCACTATATCTGTGTAATTATATAAAAAATGGTTAACAAGTGGAACATTATAAAATTCATCATTGAGCTGACTTCAGCTGATTCGTTGAAATCTCAAATGGGAGAGTTAATTATTTTATATATTTTTATATATAGATTCATACAGGTTGCTTTAGTTCATGTTTTTTGAGTTTTGTAAATCACTCCTGTCAGGATAGCAGCACCATGTTGTGCGATAATTTTAAAGGGTGCTTGCATAAATATAATAATGTGATAAGAACAAACAATTTGTGAATATGAGTTCTGTGCTTTTGCAGATTCCACACAGTCGCCTATCTTCAGCAGATATGGTGGTTTGAGGTCGACGCAGAAATCGAGTTCTGCTTCCCTCCTGGCACATACAGCCTATACTTTCGCCTCCACCTGGGACGACCCACAAGGCGACTCGGTCGACGAATATGCAACACGGAGCACATCCATGGGTGGGACATCAAGCCCGTCCGTTTCCAGCTGTGGACATCGGACGGCCAGCATGCTTTGTGCCAGTGCAAACTTGATGATCCAGGTTGTTGGATACGCTACCATGTTGGTGATTTTATTGTTGGGAGCGCAGATGTTCCCACTAAGCTCAAGTTCTCCATGAAACAAATAGACTGTACTCACACCAAAGGGGGTCTGTGTGTGGACTCTGTGTTAATATGTCCCAAGGGGCTGATTCAAGAGAAGGTATCCCCCCTCCATCTGTAACTTTTACATTCAGTTGGAGTTATACAAAGCCAACAAACTGGACTAGAAAAGGTATACTAGTTTTCTTTTTATTGGTTCCCGGTGTCATAGTAGTGCCTGTACATGTAAATTTTCTTCTTAGTTTTGGGTGAGGTTACTATTAGAAGCTGTGTTTGTAAAGACAAACTCTCTGCCTTGAGAGTGATCGAAGAATGTTTTATTAACTGTTTTGCTAATGGCAGGGTAGCTTTGAGGCGTATATTGAATTTGGTCTTGTTTGACGATGCTTTGCCATTGAGAAAATTTCATTTAAAAGTAATATCCAAAGAAAAAGCAATATAAATTATGTTTCTGTAAGATATTATTTGTTTGAATAGGGGAGAAGTAGCGAACAGACCAGCGAATCGAAGAAATCGGGCATTTCGACACACCGAACACAAAACATTGAGCCAAAAGTGATGGTCTTTTTGTGTTCGTGATTTCGCTGAAGTCTTCGTTGCAATTGAAACTCTCCTTCAAATGAGCCCTTTGTTCTCATGATTTTACTCCTTATTGATAAAGATGATTTCTATTCTCAAGACATAGAGTCCACAGTGACTTGAATAAGCTCTCTTTATATTTTTTTATTGTTGTTGCTCTGTATTCAACAATTTCTGCATCTATTTTGCCCTATGTGTTGCATATGAAATGCTGCAGTGAAATTTGGCTTACCTTGGAGAAGTGGCTACAAGCTACGAATCGATTTAGGGTTATCTAACTCAAGAACAAACTGCATAGTGTCACTAAATCTCATTAAGACATAATATCTAATGAAAATCAAAACCATAATTGATAATATCTCTACGACAGGATCAACATGGACATTGAAGATATCATGCTTTATATTCTGAAATGTTACCGGCCTCCTATCAAGCCTTCAATAACTCAATTGGCTCCAATAAATTCTGAAGACTTGTCTGTACTCTTACTCAACGGAGAAATCAATCTCTTATCTGATATAAAAAGGATGACATTGATCCGGATCCTCAATTAGACCTATATACCTACGAAGGTAAGAACAAATACTTCAAAGGCAGAGGAAGCAACAACTCAGCTCATGAAAATACCAACTCAGCTCGCTGACAAGATGTCAAGATCTCCCTACTACACAAACTAGAACATGTGGATCGCTCTGTTGTCAAATGTGCAATAAACTTGATCATATTGCTCCTGCAGTGATATGAACGAGGCCTACCCCGTCGCCGTGAAAACTGTTCCAGTTGACGGATGCGCTAGTGAGCCTCTGGAGTCGGGAATGCTAGGCGATCAGTAAGAGTCCTTTACACTTCCTTCCAAATATTCTAGCAAGTCATACAAGAGCCACATAAATAATTTTCACACAAACAAGTAAGAAAATAACTAACACCAACCTCCAACATCTCTCGACTAATCTAACAAAATCAGACCGACACGCACCTTTGTCAAGTGGTGGGAGGGAGCACCTCTCCTCCAAGGCCTTTTTGAAGCCACCCTCTCTTCAGCAGCTCTCTCTCAAGCGAACTCCATGTTGTAGGTCGATCACCACAAATCCTTAGTCATGGTATCGACACCATCCAGACGAATCATGTGTTTGATCACGTTGAGGTCGTGGTGTTGAAATAATGAAAGGCGCTGACCCTCAATCAATGCCCTATGATCGCAAACATTCCATGGTAAGATTTGCACTTTCTTCACCTCGCTCCCTAGCGGAGAAGTGCGGATTTGCCATTTGTCCACACACGAGGCTACCGGAACTTCGTTTTCCAGTCATTCACCTTGTTCTCAAGCCCCAACAACTGAATCTTAGGGTCGGCAACGAACTGAATATATTCATCGCGGTGATCTGAAATTAAAAGAAATGGTTGAGGAGTTCTATTGACTATGGGATTCTCATCCTCCGACAAAAAACACAAGTCATAATGTCGGTGATCGAGTTAGGAAGAACATAGGCAGGATGATTCCATAGCGGTTGAGGATCAACCACGACTCTCGACAAAGTGGCAGCTGAAGACCCATCTTAAAATGATCCTTGTAAAAGACCAAGTCAGGAGAAAAACCACCGGTAGCCCGCTTGTGGCTGACAGCCGGTCACAGGAGAACCGTAGGATCCAAAACCTAATGATCTTGGATTTCTTCTTTGTCCGCCGCTGAGATGACTGAAATCTCTGTAGCAGGAATTGAACAAAATGACTCCTGAGAATAATTATGAAATATGGAGCCTCTGATACTATGTGTGAAATAAGAAAAGGAGAAGGAAAGAAATATTGAAACACAGAGAAAGGAGAAAAGGACAACAAAACCCAGAGAAAAAAGAAAAGGACAAAGATTCTTAGCCGTCACACACACGCGCGCGCACACGCGCGCGCACACACACATACACACTCACGTGCGCGCAAGGGGATCGCATGGGAAGCCAAAATGTCGTCTACAAGACGAACAAGACGGAATTACACGTTACCCAAGTATAGTAATCATCACCAGAAATAAAAAAAATATTTTATTTTATTTCATTTTTATTTATTTACATAAAAAGAGGGGGGCGTCACGCCAAACCCTCGGTTACAGCTAAGTAAAGAAAAATCTAACTAAGCAATCATTCGCGGCTTCGTCTGAGACAACCCCTCGGTGACGAAGCTGTTCATACATAAACTCATTGTCCACCCTAAAGAGGTTTATGGCTATCCCTTGGCTCAGCGACGTGGACCTCTCTGATGGCCAACAATTCCAAACACAACCGAAAATTCCAAACACAGATGCATCACCTCTCCACAATCCACAAGCATCTCCCCTTAGAAGATTGCAAATTTCTCGTGAAGTGCGACAACTTTGTTCTTCACCTAGTTAAAACTCTCTAGAACTTCAGCAATTCTTTCGTTGCCGTCTCCTGGAGGATACCCCATAAAATGAAGAAAACACTCAATCTCAGCAAGACGATGCAATATGAATTCAGAAGACATGTGGCGCTCTCTGATCGCCTCCTCTTCTGTCGCAACACTAGAAGAAATCTGACAACTCACACTTTGACTCCCGATGAGAGATAAGTGCCCCTCCATCCTTCGTTCCTCAACACCTAGCTTAGCACTTTGATTCCCATCACCGTGCTCCGATACACCTCGATGCGACATATTCTCTCTCTCCACAACCACATGTTCCGTGTTTGCTCTACTGGCCACAACCTAGTCCACGACAGTCGCGTCATCCTCGGGGCCAACACCACTATTTACCGATACAAAGTCGACGGCTAGGACTTCGGTTGTAGCACCAAACAAAAAATATGCAGAAGGCAATTCAAGTCACATACCCAAAATAAACCCCCATTCAAATGTGGTGTAAGAAAAAACATCCTCACTAGCCTTCCTTAATCCTCAACCCTCATAGAGAAGACCGTTCGTTGTTGATCGATGCCATATCTCAGTTTCGGCTGTTGTCTCTTTGAGACCTCTCTTGCGAACCACAGCCTCCAAGACAAACCTAAACGGACAAACCCCATCTCCCGGCAGGAACATTCACATTTGATGGGTGCTCTATAGGATGATCATCAGGATGGCCTCTAGCGTGCCCCACGGCCCTCTCTCGAGACAAGTGCGCACCAGCTCGACCCTCATGATCATCGGTCCTTAACTTAGGGACTGCTCTTTTCCTACTCATGCCTATGCAGAAGCTTCACCCATCAGCTTGTGCTTCAAGTCTGGCTTACAAGTCTTTGCCTGCATATCACTCATGACTTTGAGAAGAACACTTTTATCGGCAAACGGTGCCCTTCACTAGACATCACGACAAACACAGAGAGAAAAAGATAGAAGTAAAGGATCAATAAAAAAAGGAAACAATGCAAACGCTTTATATCTTGGATGTGTTTCCTTAATGTTTTTGGATTCAACAATCTTCTGGCTTCTTATCCCTGATGTCTTCTCGCCTCTGCTTCTCTGCTCTCTCCTATTTATACTTCTGATAATATAGGGGCTTTTTGTTTTAAATAAAGGAGTATTTCATTCTAAATTTAAGACGTTTGAATGTTTCAGTATTTATTTTTAATAACAATGTGTCACCTCCCAAAAGAGCTCTTATGGGTGGTGGGCAACCCAAGACTTAAATACTGTTTTTCAACCCTACACCTAGACGATGTGGGTCTTTTTGTCCGTGACATTCTTCTCCACTCAATCACGTGACGCTCTTGTCACAGATCGGCTCCACCGATAGTCCCACTGGACTATGGAAAGTCCACACACCTGACAGACAGTAATTTGCTCTGATATCACTTGTCACCTCCCAAAAGAGCTCTTTTGAGGTGGTGGACAACTCATGACTTAAATATTATTATTCGGCCATACACCTAGCCGATGTGTGACTTTTTGTCCGTTACAAATGTATATTCTAAATTCACGACTTCTGGGCGGATTTAAAGTACAATGGAAAGTGAGGCTATTGCATGCAATCTTATGTCACCGCTGTCATTACTTGATGCCCACTACAACCTTGTTCTATGTTAATCTATTTCTTAAAAATTAAATATAAAAATTGTAGAGTATTTATTTTCACTAAATCAAATAATTTTAAAATATTTAAACTATAATTCCTTTTGTTTTAATGCATATATATATATATATATATATATATATATATATATATATATATATATATATATATATATATAAATAACCTTGATGAACAAGATGTAACATATTTGTCGCCCTTTGGGAAGAAAATGACATGTTTATTGGCTTTAGGCTTTTATTAGCAATTTTTATTCAAGGGTCCCACAGATTAGTCCAAAAATAAATAAAATAAAATAACTAAAAAATTAAAAAAAAAGTTTAGCTTGTGTTTGGCTGGAGTTTCCACGTCACATAGGCATCATTAGCGCATGCAATTTTTTTGGCTTGATTAGCCTAAGTTGACAAATTTAATTAATAAAGTATTTAATTAAAAAAAGACTCTAATTTAACAATTTATTAATTTAACAATTTATTAGAATAAATATTCAATTATAATTTTATTAATTTACTAAATTTATAGTGGAAGTTAATCTTTTGATGAGATGTACTCCATGAAATTAAGAACATTTAGTTTTAGGATCATAGATTTAATCATGACAAATGTTTGGAGATCAATTATAATTCCTTGTTGGAGCTCATGCTAAAAATAGCTAAAATATCTTATTTCAAGAGTTTTAAATAGATTATAGCTTCACACTAATAGTTATTTCAAAAAGAATTTTCAGGAAAACAATATTATGATTTTAAATATTAGTGTATGATCAACGAGTCTCCTGGATTGGGCTCATCAACAGTGTAGGGGTCAACCTGATAGTTTAACAAGCAGGTTCATGACAACTGCTCAACTAGACAATTTGACAATGTACTCTGCTCGTGACATCTCAGCCAAGAGCTTAGATAGTCAGCTCGACTCATCGATTCAACCGACCAAGTCATTGAGTTAGCATAAGAGGTTATTTGCATCAAACCTTGTGATGGTGTATCCCAGGCAGAGTGTTTGATCTCATTATTACATCAAGGACTGAATAGGAAAACAAGTGTCATCAATCACACCTAGGTAACTTTGATCCATAGTTATATATTTAGTATGATATGTTTTTTGTTTTTTGTATACCGATGTACACACTATACCTCTAGCCTGCTCAAACTATTAGATAGGTGGTCACTATAAAGTATAGATGAGGGAGAGAGAAGGAGAAATAAAAAATCCTAGAGTAAAGGAACTAGTGGAGAATACATGGTCTAGCATCTTCAACCATTCCATTCACTTCAATAAAATACTAAGACTCTCTCTCTCTCTCTTTCTCTTTCTCTCTCTCTCTCTCTCAATATCTATACAGTTCTTCCCCTCTCACACAGCTCTTTCTTAGGTAGTATGTGGTCACAAATAATTTAAGATATGATATTTTTTAAGATGTGATGAGCATGCAACATATCACAAACTAGAACTGAAGTTGTTCACGAAGCAAAACCATGTAACATGGATCATTCCATCAACAAAGTGTATATAATAGAATTTTCTTTACAACATGTGAATGAGTTGAATGAGCAAATAACTATAATGATTATGAAAGATTTAAAACAAGCAATGCGACAAGCATCATGTGCCCAAACACCATCTGATTCTGTAAAATCAGCGTTACAAAAAAGAAAAAACTCAAATGTCAGGATATAAAGAACTTTGCAATCAACTATGACAGACAAGGATAATAGACACTACCCAGATATTACAAATTCCTCATCTTTTGATTTTGAAAAATAGAAGAAGCAAGCAGTTGCTAGAAAAAGACACCCATCAGAAAATGATTCGTAGTGCAATAGCACATGATCCATGCAAGTGCACGTGTCCATCCAATAGTATACAAATTTAAATTATGAGATTTCGATCTCATACAGAGTTAAGTCAATTCCTTAATTAGATCCAAGTGCTAACCTTTAAGCTTTAAGTTTTATTCAATAAGATCAACTTCAAATAGGGTTTTACTAGTCCTAAAATATTAAAACACATCTTTTTTTACTGCTTTTTGATTTTGTTAAAAAACTTCCGTTGAATTAGTGATGTGCTATGACCTTAATTTTATCCAAAATTTTTTCTAATTTGATTAACAATCAAGAACAAAAACTCTCTTTTCATGTAATAAGAAATGTGGTGGTTTTATACTACAATTTAGTGTTAACTCATACAAAAATCACAGAGAATCCAGAGAAGCCATATTTATCAATTGATTGCACTCCTCTAATAATAATATTACTATTCTACCAAAAATCTTGTGCATTAACTTAATATTTCCATTAGTTTTCTTACAAAATATCTTGGTCCCAGCTGACTTTAATAATTAAGTGGCCAGGTCGAGACAAAAAGAAGTTTAAAAAATTAACACATCAACACTAACCACATAAAGCTTCAAAAATTTAACTTGGATAAATGAAATTCACAACTTAAGCACTGATCCAAAGGAAATCAACTTAATTACATATTATGTTTGCAAACCACATGTGAAAAGAATTCAAATCTAAGCAAAAGTATAAAGAAAGGAAAGAAAAGTGACAACCAGAGTAACTTGTGATGAAATATGCTTGCTTCGTGTACATATTTTTCAATCCCTCTGTTGCACTCTCTACACTCTTCAACCTCTCTACCACACTCAGACACTCACTCCACAAACACTATGTGACACTCTCTAAACTCTAAACCACTCTCATGACTCCTTTGCTTCTTGCTTAAGTATAACCATCCCTGTCGGGTCATTTATGTCTTGACTGTATGTCTATGGCGACTAGGTGCTAGATATGGCATTGCAATGCTAAATTTTTTATGTTATAGCTCTGAGCTTTCTATCTTATGATCTTTCAATTTGGCGTTGATTCTGTTACGACACTTAGAATGAACGCACTGAGGCAATTGATGATGGCATTGTATTTAGCTATGGCTCCAAGGTTTTGTGCTCTTTATCTTTGGTTTTTTCTCCCATCTTTAATGGTGTTGTCTTACCTTGGGCGGCTACAAGCCCCAAATCATTTTTTCTCACATTCTCCATATGAGAATGTTCTTCATGCTGAAGTAAAATTCAATTTTGGTCAAATTGGATTAAGAAAAACAAACAACCCAAACTAGAGGAAAAAAAAAAAAAAAAGGAACCAAGCACCCAATTGAGCACGAGCTCATCAGCCATCTTCTTATGAAACATTAAACCAAATCTTTAAACTATAGTTAAAGACCGAATTGCTTTCAGCATTCAACAGCAAAATGCACGAAGCTCTTCGATAAGAAACAAAAAACTGCCACTCTATACCCAACATATTTCATTTCAAAAGTTCAATTAGGAGACAAACATCCAACCTCAAATTACAGCACAAACACTACATATAATAAATCAAAGATGCACATTTACTGACCAGCGTTTATGCAAAAGCTAAGAATACATTTAAGGGCAAGCTCACAAGTATAATAAGCCAACATCTTACAATCTTTCTCAATAAGTAAATTATCTATAGCCCATAAGGGCAAGCTCACCACGGAAACCCACCTTTAGAGAACTCTCTTAATATGTCAGGTTCCAAATCACCAAGATTCATGTTTTCCAGTGCATCCAGTTTTGCATTATAGTTACTGTTACTGATGCAGCAGTTATTACTCTTGGAAGGAGGCTTAGAAGTGTCGCTTGTAGTGGGAATCGCTCCCTTGACATCACTGGATGTTTGACCAGTGCTAATTTCTGATCCAATCCTACCTGATCCCGTGCTCTTGTTTGCTGCGACGGAACCGGAACAACCAATCACGTCAGCTGCAACATTACCGTTTACAACAGGTGCATTTATGGATGGCTGTGGAGTTCCTTTGTTCATCATTTCTTGCAGAAGCTGCTGAATCACATGTTGCTGTAAATGTTGATTTGCTTGGGATTGAGTCTGGGTTTTGTTGATCTGAGACAGATTTGCTGGCAACGCTTGTTGTTGCTGGCTATTAATTGGCAAGCCCTGAAAGCTTTGTCCTGCTGCACCTGAAGGACCATTGCCTTGAAATGGTATAGACTGTGCTTGGGTAAGGACAGCAAATGAGGCATCGGAGCGCAGATGATTCTGGTCTAGATTTGCAGAGTGGCTGGACAAATATTGGTAGCTATTCAATGGCAAAGCAACCTGGGAAGCATTGTTCAAGAAGCGGGTGGTTGGGCGAGTATTTGCTAGATGGCTGGTGAGCCCAGGTTGCCCAGCAATGAGTTTATCCTTGCTCTGCTCAATTGGGAGGTTCTGAGTAGCTGCAGCCATTTGCTCTGCCTCGTTCATGTTCTGGGCCTGGAGCTTAGATGCAGCGTGAGAAAAGTTCTTCAGGCTATCTGAGAATGAAATTCTATCATGATTACTGATGCAATGAGATCATCACAAAATGACAATTATTAGGAGAATATAATATCTGGAAAGGAAATACAGCTTTAAGTTTCCCTAAATCAATCCTAATTAGGACAGCATTAATAAGTTTACCGTGCATAAATATTTTGCATAATCAGACAATTTCAGTTCTCAGTAGTTCCCTTAACCATTTCATTAATTCATTCTACACATCTAGGTGATGGTGATGCATCTTCTAAGCTCATGACACGTTTGTCTTATTGTCAAAGGTGCTAATCATAATACCTACTATAATCATTTCTCAAGCTAATCTTCACAGTTCACCATACAATTATCTCAACATTCCCCCTTCAAACTCAAACAAGCTACCAAAAATTTTAAGGCCTAATAGTTAAGTCATATAGTACATTAAATCTAATTATAGTAACAAAATTTCATTTTAGATCTTCATGACATCCTCTTCTGCAAGGTACTCACGATGCATTCTATTTTAATTATATCTACTTTCAACTCTAAAAGTTGTCATTCATCAATGTAACAATCTTCCATTTGATAGCATCCAAGACAATCAACAATATTAAGCATGATTATCACTGGACCTACCAGCAAAATCAAATTACACTTACAAATTTGATATCCCCTATAATTACATATTATGTTAACTTCTAACATTGTTATCTGCAAATAACATAAACATTGGCATACCTTCGTGTAAGAATGTCTAAAACAATTAACCAAAAATATAAATAAATCAATAAAAAAAAACTTAATGTCATCTTTGAAGTGATTCAGGTATGACTGAAAAATATTCTAAAATCCAAATATGGAGAGATACAAATCGGATAATGATAAAGAATATATACATAAGAAAAAACTCATCATCAACATTAAGTGCTAAATATGAAGACAACGGTATTGATTTCAACTGAAGAAAAACTAAAGGATATAAACACCCTTTCGAGTACCGAAGCTTTAATGGTTAAGAAAATTACATGAATATAAACCTAAAGATTAGTATACATAAACAATGGATGGAATATTATCTGGTGCTTGAGAATGCAGCTGCAGAAGCAACAATTAAGAAGGATGCAAATATACCTTCTTGGAGGGAGACAATTGAGTTATTGAACAAATACAATAGGAAAAAACATAAAGCCTTGAAAGATATAGCACGGTCAATCTTTTGAAACTTCTACTATATGCCAAGATATATCCACATTGATATCTCTTTTAATCTAAAAGTATAAACATCTCCATGCACGAAAACTCGAGAAGCATGAAGAGGCATATAATAACAACAAAATATCACCCGGCTAAATCCTGCATACATCTGAAAATAACGACCATACCTATGGGCCCCATCTTGTGTGCTTGGCTGAAATTAATCAAGTCTTTCATGCTGTTCACAACCTCGGATATCTGTGGATTTCAAAGGTAATATATCAAAACCATGTCCAAATAACATAAAATAACAAATTGGCAGTCATAATCCTCACTAATGATATATATGATCATAAACTCAAATTTTATTGATGGCATTTCTTCTCATCAAAAGTTTTTCCTAAACTATTTTCCAGTGAATTATCATTGGGAAACATAGATTTGAGCAAAAGAAAGAAAAGTTGATGGCCGAAGCACCAGACATACCTGCAAACATCTAACATATCTTTTGGAAAAGCCAAGATCATTTAGTGACTGAAGTTCTAAATTTCTTGCAAGTTGCCTGCCTGCCGCCGCAAACCTGAAAAAATAAAAAAAAGAAGCACCCTCATGTACGTTAGTCAACCATATTTAAGCGGAATTTGCAAAAAAAAAAAAAAAAAAAAAAAGGTCATTTTGAAATGTAAATTTCGAATTAAATTTTAAAATTTGCAACTTTATTGTAATAGTTAGCTGCATCTGCTCCGACATATTTGCAATAAACATAATTTCAACAGTAAGATTTCGGGCTGAAATTCAATGATATTCTATATGTTAAGATAATACCATAGAAACGGATGTCAAGAAAATATAGCAAAATAAAGAAAACTAAAAATTTTAAGTATTGCAAGTCTGTGAAGCTATAACTTGGATTGCTTAATCAACAGAGACAAAGAAATGTAATGGTTCACTCACATGTTGCAGCTAGCCTGCAGATCTTGAGCAGAAAGCCCAGAAGTTCCACTTTCATTTATAGCAGCTTGATATTTTTGTGCAACGTGCAGTAACTGGTTTACCTGTGAGGATAGTATAGGGTGCATTTAGATTGCTCGGATTATTTATGTCAAGATCCAGCAAGCTTAAGGTAATCTGAAACATGCCATCTGAAGTAAAGCCCTAGTGTAACACTAACACGCAATTAAATTTGCTAACAGAACAAATCAATAATTTCGTTTTAGTGTCATCTCATAAGTAAATAATGATTATTTGAGAGTAAGATGCCACAAAGCAGAAGAAAGGCTTAAAAGCAAGAGTTTTTGACAAAGAAAATGTACAAAGAAACACTAATAAAAGGCTTAGAATTTTTCTGGAATTCATGCAACGGTCTTGTTTATTGACATTAGTAAAAAATGTAGAAATAAGTATGAAAACAAAGTACAAAAACTAAATATAGGATAAAAAATGAAAACCAAACGTATTGAGAACAAAAATCCCCGATTCATCAGAAAACCATGCAAATAACCAATAAACTAAAATTGTATTCCATAAGGCTTACTTTGATATACAGAGGATATCAAAAAATTCACCAATAATGATGCTGAGGTAACAATGATAAAAGCATGAAGAAGGGGGAAGGGGCAAAATAATCAATGAAAGGCAACTTGTCTAACAGTTGTGATTAAAAAATTCATAGACAAATTAATACAGCATGCAACACCCACATAAGTTAAGGGAGAGCAAAAGTTCATAAATTTGAAGTAAAATATAATTAAAGACAAGAATGATTCTCTTAAGACTCTCGTAGATTCATTTAACGATTTCCTAAATGTCACTACCCATGCTGTAAAATTTTTTAAATCATATGCCTTAAAACAGAAACAAATATATAAACCAGAATCACGAATTCATACCAACCAACTCTAAATTTTGTTAAGAAAGATCCTTATTCAACCGAACTGATAAAACATGAAAACAACATTTCCTAGAGGCATAATGAAAGTGCAAAAATAATTATATAGGCCCTGCATCAATAAGTAAACTAACATTCAATTTACAAGGATTGACAGATGCTAACCAACTGAATCAGAAAAAGAAACTTCTTGCTGAAAATTGTTGGATACACAAATAAGAGAAAAAAAAAAACTTTATAAAAAATAGAGCTTACACCAACATGAAACAACGAATTAAAAAAAAAACATAAATAATGAAATCTTTCATAATCACTCTAAATGTCGTGAAGGAGGACAAAAAAAGGGAAAAAAACAATAACCAGTTAAGCTTGCTATCATGTTCAAATAAAAAATTTGATACCCTAAGATCATACACAAATAGATGCCATTTCACATACTTGATGTGCCATCATTCTCCGAGGGAAAAGTTCTTCATGGCGACGAGCACAGAACTCCCAACACAAGATCTGAATCACAAGACAAATGGAGAATCATACAAAATGGGAAAAAATTCTGTGGAAAACTTGGAAGCATAGCAGCATGATGAAAACCTTCAAATCATGAGTGAAAAGTATTCGTAGTTGGCCTTCACGCACAACACGTATTTGCTCATAAACACTCTCTTGAACTGCTTTTTCATACTCCAAAACCATCAATCCAGATGGAAGCCGGAATTCACGAGGCATCTCAAGATATAAAAGCTCATCAATAACCCCATGATCAAATTTGATTTGATTGAGCCTAGGAAGCACTTCATAAGTAGCCTCTGCCTCCATACAAAAAATATATTGAATAAAAAGCATGTACAAACAAAAGTTTAACTGCATAAAAGTATAATAGCAAACAAAGAACTGGATATAAACTTAATAAAAGTACTATTATTGCTTTCAAAGAGATGCAGATGAGCGCTAGAATATTATGCTGGTTCATTTTAGCTAGAAAAAAAAAAGGCAACACACCATTCGTTAAATTTTGAATTTTTCTGCTTCTTTTCCTCTTCATTTCAGGTTTCCTAATCTATTATCCTTTAATCCAAATTCACTTCGTTTATGTTTCAACTAGTGAGCAATTTCCTCCACATCTTTTGAAAATATTAACCAGGATAGAAAGATTTTTCTTTATTTTCAAGTAATACTTTTTTCTTCAAACTAGTTGAGGAAAGTGTGCAATCTGTCTGATGGAAAATATTCCACGGGTAAACAAATATTAACTCATTAAAGCAACGTATTTCCGAAAGGACGAGGAGAATTAAAACAGATATGAACATACTAACCAAAGCCTTTTCCAGTTTTAGAACCACATATACCACATTGCCATGCATCCTGCACAAGCAGATAAATTTGAGGCATGAAATTAGACAAAATGACAGTAATGTGGACATTACAAATTAAAAAATATCAAAGATATTGTGAGCATGAAATCTTTTAATATAAAAATTTGAATACACATAAGGACTATGAATCAAAATAGAGACCTGGAAATGCATAACATTTGCCATAATACATCACAATGGATAACAAAGCAATAACTAACCATAGAGGCTTGAGGAAAGGTGCCCAAGGCATGATTGCCAACACCATTATACAATGACAAACACCATCTTTTCTTTGCTTTGGGTGCAAAGTATTCCACAACAAATTTTCTCCAGTAAGTTATCGAATTGTCCTGCGGTGACCCCCAAAAAAAAAAACAGAATTAAGCAAAACTGTATTGGGATTATTTAAAACCCCTATCTACAAAGATAATCATTATGAATGTTACGAACTCACAGCATGTCGATTACTTTGGTGGTACATATACTGCATAAGCCTCCGCGCACACAAACCACTGTCAGGACGTCGTGCTGGAGACACCAACTGTACAGGAGTTGATCTTGTCTGCTGGTTTTGCTGGTGAACCTGGATTCGTTGCAATTGTGGCAGAGACTGCAAAATTTGTTGTTGCTGGTGCTGTTGTGCAGCCTGTGCTAATCTCTGCTGATGTAGCATGGCCTGAATTTGAGGGCTCTGTTGCCTCTGCAACATCTGTTGGATAACTTGCTGCTGATAAACATCTCCCTGCCTCATCTCCAACCGTGGTCTCTTCTCAGCAGGCAACATTCCAGCATCATGCATTATTGACTGGGATATGTTGCCGGAATTAGCTTGCTTTGCCAAATGTTCCTGCTGGGGACTTTGCTGAACAATGGAAGAACCATCCATGACAGAGGAACAAGAGATGTTGTTGGAAGAGAAGGATAGAGGAGATGCTGGAAGATGCGTATATGACTCATTGTTTATGCTGGAGCTTCTCTGCAATTGTGGCCCACCTGAAAGAGAGGAATTAGCATCTGTGACAAGAGAGCTTGCCCCCATACTAGGTCCAGATGAGTTTGCAGCACTATTGAGGGCTCTATGATTCATTTCAGCAGAAGCACCAGGCCCAAGCCCGGACATAACAGTCCCTGAGATGGAGCTCGCGGGTGCAGGGCTCTGCCCATCACCCAGGAAGAAGATGCAAGAGGCTGATGATGATGGTGAAGGACCGCCACCTCCAGCAACTCTTAAAGGGGGCGCCAAGGGAGAGGGGCTGGAAGCCAGCTGGTGGCTACGCTTAAAATACCCCTCTAGCGCCAGCCCTGCAGAGGAAGGCAGCCCTTCCTGATACCTTGCAGCCACCCAACCAAAACTAGGGCCGAAATCACTCTTATCAGCTGCACTAGGCACAACGAACTTATCAAGAGGTGAAAGAAGGAAATCCCTTCACAGATTATAAAACGCCCAAATCACCAAAGCCAATGTTTTTGCAGTACATAATTGGAGTTAAGATCCTGCAAAACCAGGTTTACATCAGATCTGCAAATTTCAAATTTTAGGTTTTGACTGAAACGATCTCGGCCCCAATGCACGAAGCACGAAAAGGAAGAAAGAAATTCCGCATAATCAAACCCTAATTACAAAAAAGTGACCAACTTCCAACTCTAATATAAAAAATAAGGCAAAATAACTGCACTCAGAACCCCTAATTCATCCTCACCGAAAGAACGAAAACAAAACACAGAAAATTCCGTCCGACATCTTTCAAGTGAATTTGAGCTGGCAGATCGAAGATTCGGAGGATAAAGAAAGATAGGGCTTACGACTTACAGATCAAAATAAAGCCAGTGGAGACGATCACGATACCAAACAAATAGAGCGGTATAACCAGCAGCACGCCGCTAAAGGCGGTATTTTTATCCCTATCTCACTCTCTCTTCTCCCGCGGCGATCATTTGCAGCAACTCAAGAGCTTGGGTTCGGGGGAGATGGGATTTATGCATCGCGGGAAGAATAGC
Source organism: Phalaenopsis aphrodite (assembly GCA_003013225.1). Classification (NCBI taxonomy): domain Eukaryota; kingdom Viridiplantae; phylum Streptophyta; class Magnoliopsida; order Asparagales; family Orchidaceae; genus Phalaenopsis; species Phalaenopsis aphrodite. The sequence continues at coordinate 1,363,772 of NEWO01000051.1, forward strand.
ACTCTGAGACCAGGTGACCGGGTGAAGCCGGTTTCCATCACTTGCGTGGCATCCGGCGATGCCGTCCGCAATAGCGGCGGCGAGATCGACGGCTGGGAGTAAGCAAGCCGGCTGGAAGATAATTGGCACGTGGAGTGGATTGATTGGCAATAAGACGAGCTCGGAGACTGCGGGAGAAGGACTGGGCCTGTATCGAGTGTACGGGGCCTTGCAGTAGTGCACGTGCGTGACTTGAGGGTGTTTTTTTTTTCCTTTTAATTTTTTTTTTATTTTTTTATTTATTTTTTTTATTTTGAGAACCGACGCAAAACAATAAACATAAATTAATTACCTTGAGAAATTTGTTAGTTGGAGCCCGATTTCGCTCCCGCTTTGCCAACTCCCGCTTCCGATCGCGAGAGTTGCTCCTCCGCCTGCTCCCGCACACACGCAAAGCGAAGAAACTCCACCAATTTCGCGAATCGGCGCCTTTCCACTCCCATCTCTCGCTCTGTCACGACATCTCTAGCCTCCACGTTTTGCGAAACGATGTCTAATCGCGACACTTCCTTGTGCAATTGTTCCAGCGCCAGGTTTCGAGATAAAAGACATCGCATCGGCTCTCATTCAGTTTATAGCACGACCATTTTTGTGTTTTTCTTTGGGCATCCTCGAGACAAAGGAGGAGAAGTGCAAGCAGTAGTTTCTTGCGGAAGACAAAAAAGGAAGAAGAAAGTAGAAGAAGAAAATTGTTCTTCCTTGGCTTCTTCTTGGTGGCTTGTGGCAGAAAAGAAATTTGGTTTATTTTTCTTGTAATTTTACCTTCTTCAGTGTCTCGGTGTAGAGAGAGAAGAAGAGAAAGCAACGAAGTGAGAGATCACTCTTGTGAGTCAAGACGATCGACTGATGTAAATTCTTCAAGTAGTAAAATTCTTTAAAACTCCATGGACGTAGGCAAATTGCCGAACCACGTAAATTTGTGTGTTCCGCTGTGTTACTATTTTTCTGGCATGAATTTTCTCGTTCTATTTTCCACTTCGTCGTTGATTGTTTTACCTAGAAATTGTAAGAAGATAATATGTAATTTTTATTCTTTTTATAATTAAATGTAGGGTAGTTTGTCGTATTAAAATTTAAAATTATTTTGTTTAATAAATGGAGTTAGAATAAAAAGAATTTTAATATCATAAACATTACTTGGTGTTATTTACATAATTAGTTAGATGGAAACGAAGATATGTGATTATTTACATGAAAATCTAGAAAGGAGAAAACAAGGGAGACAAATTGATGATAAAACTTACAAATAGAAGTGAGATTATAAGTTTTTTTTTTATTTTTCATATAAAGATAGTATTGATATAAAGTAAAGAAATGAAAGTTGTTGTTGAAAACTTGAGGAGAAAATTTTATATTCGGACTTTGGACTTAAATTTTCGACCGGAGTCCAGTGGCAACTTATCACGTGACAAGTGGGTCTCACTATAATACAATATTAGGTAGGTTTTTTTATAAGGTGAGCCACACTTGCAACATGACATCCTCTCATTGGACTCCGAACATTAATTTTATGTCTGGAGTAAACTTAAAAAATGATAGAAGGTATTTGACATAATTAAATCAGCTTGTTTGGGAAACGTGAGCAACATTATCTCCATTTGGTGGAAGATATGGTGGGAACCTTGGCATGTTTATAGTGCCCTACAAAAGCTTCTAAAGGATCCAAGTCTTTTGAATCATGAAATTCTCATATGACCGTAATCTACATACATAACGTGTATTGTGTTGAGAAAATTAGGGTGAAGAAAAACTAGAACGACACAAATCCAGAAGAACACAGAGATTTAACGAGGTTCGGCAAAGATGCCTACATCCTCTATTTTGTAACCATTTTCTAAATATTGAAAGGAACTCTAACCCCAGGAGGTATCTTCTATTTTGTAACCCTTTTCTGAATATTGAAAGGAACTCGCCGCTCTAATCCCGAGGACGTAGACATTTTTGCCGAACCTCGTTAAATCTCTGTGTTCTTCTGGATTTGTGTCGTTCTAGTTTTTCTTCGCCCTAATTTTCTCAACATATTGAAATTTGTTGATTGACTTTGAAAAAAAAAATTATGATCATTATCAAACTTTGATTAGAGTACTTTTTATGCAAATAAAAATGACGACAATTTTATCTTCCAACGATCAAAATTTGATCAAAAAATATTATCTCTAATTAGAATGCAGGATCGACCCACTTCAATTTAAGAAAACCTCAATAAAATGAAATGGTTCGGCAGTTGCCACCATTAAAACATTTTTTACGGAGAATGTGAATATACCATTTTAACAACTCAAGGTCATAAGCTTAAATGAGGTGAATGACCGAATTCTAATATCGATGTTGGAAAAAATACTTTTAAAATGATTGATCATTCATGGTATCTCATAATTTTCTTAGTTGAAATGATCATCTCTTTGATAACAATGAGTGATTACAAATGACACAGGTTGCATTGTCCTTTGCTCTAAAAAGAGACAAGTTTAGGGCTTCAAATATATATAAAAATAAATATATGTGTATATGTATATATATACATACTATATATGATACATACATATATATATATATATATATATATATATATATATATATATATATATATATATATATATATATATATATATATATATATATA
>NEWO01000051.1:1367215-1377532 GCA_003013225.1 Phalaenopsis aphrodite
AAGCACATTTTCGAGCAGTAGTAGTGGCCTTATCGACCACCTTATCTTGAATAATAATACTATGATCAGAAATGGAGACAAGGTGTTTCGAGGCCATGCAGTAATAAAGCGGGTCCTTGTGTCCTACAAGATTACCTGATCCAGAGGGATGCTTCTATTACTAGTGTTTGATGGCCACCTTTTCTCCGTCGTCTCTGTTCAGACCACCTGATATATGCGAGACACCAGTGCTCCTCAGTCATCCTATGGGTTAGCATATGGGTAACTGTCATCTCAGTGGGACCGAGAGATGATGAAATTTAGCATCCTTCTGGCGACATTCATAATCTTCGGAATAGACCTCAGCTTGTGAACCATACGCTCTACCGGCTCGGTTTGAATACCCTCGGTGCCTGAATAAGAACCGACCAATAACTTCTTCTTCCAGTTCTTTATTTTATTCTCCACTCGCAGCAAATGGAGCTCCTTCCTCGCTAAAAACATGGTTAAGTCCTCTGACCGACTTTAAACGTGAAAAATGCTTAAAAAGGTCGATCTTCCATGCAATATTCTCCAATTGACAAAAGAGAATGAATGTCATTATTGCGGCTACGGAACTCGACAATACTTGTGTTAGAATGACCTCATTTGTATTAATGACACTCTGAAGCTCGTCACTCAGGGTAATCGAAGGCCATATTTGAATTAGTCTCGATAAAAGACTAGATCCTTACCCAAAGATTTGTGGTTTGCGTCAAACCTTGCAACTTCCAAAGAGCGACACTGTTATGAAGAACGTACCTTCTCTGTAACTTATTTTCCTCGTTCTCCTTCAGAAATGAAGGATCAACATCCTTGACAGAGACAAAGAGGGTAGGGGAATATTTTGGATCCATCTCGGGAAATAGGATGCGGTCTGCAAATGAAAGGCAAAAAAAGATCGAGAGCACGAAGAGTGAGAGACCAAAAGATGTAAAGTAAAGAAAAAGCGATCCCTTTCCTCATTTATAAGGCGAGCACCCAAAATGAGGTGTCACATAATGATAAGTGTCACATAAAATATCTTTTCCAATTAATTTAAGCATTGCTTTATTTTAAAAAACATTATTATAGATCTAGAACAAAGTGTTTTATGAAGGGGCTCTCTAAGACTTCAATCGGGACATACCCATTTTGAGTCAACCTTTGGAAGACCATCTGTTCGTTTAACTTAATCTGATCCAGCTGATCAGCCTTGTGAAAGAACTTGCCCAACTCAATTGACTTAAGAAGCGCTCTATGCTTGCTCAATGCCTCGGCCAATTTGCTCTGCAATGAGGCAACCTCCACCCTCAGGTTAGTCACCTCAAAGTTTGTGGAAGCCAAGGGTGATGATGGCTTCTACACTAGGTTTGTAGCCAATTCTCTAGTCGCTACTTCCGAAGAGTCAACCAACAGTGCCAAGGGCCCGGTCCTTTTTGCTCGATGCTCCATGGCTCCAGGGGAAGGTTGTCGCGAGTCTATCCACCCTTGTTTAGAGTTGGTAACGGGCAAAGGGTCAAACGACTGCAGCCCCTTCGAGGTTGGCCGACAGAAGCCCTGCATATTCATCCTGCAAATTGGCCATCATGGCTAGGGTGTACTTCGCAGCATCCTTCAACCACCCACCATCCTAACGATCCTTCATCCCGACCGATTAATTTGTATTCGAATTTTGAAAAAAAAAAAGTTTTTTTTTAGAACTGTCCATGGACCAAAGAAGGTATCACATACCCATAAATGTGTCGATGGAAGAAAGGACTTTTCTCCCTCTTGCGCTGAGGTGTCGCCGCCTTCCTGCAGTAGTGGTTAAGAAAGGATGATGATCCTTGCTTCATCCTATTCCCTTCCACTCGCCTCGACACCTTCAATAAATAGAGCCTAATCCAAACCAGGCTCACGGACCATGACATCCTTACGAGGGACTTTCGGCTTCTGACCTAGGATCCCTAGACGAATCAACCTGATCCGCCAACACAGCTTCGAAATCCGACCACCTCTCCCTCTTAATCTTTTCTTTTTTGCAGGCTTTGAGGCCTAATAGCCTGCTTTGGCTAGAATTTTAGGGTCCACAATGATCCAATTTGAATTATCAGCCATGGCGCAACTCAGTTGTCTAGGAGAAAATCACGACATTGGACGCCATGCCAAGTCCACGACTCTATTTATAGAGTGTGTTGTGCACAAAATCCAGATGGGAAGGTAGTCACCGAAAATAATTTTCTTGATTTTAGTGCCACTAACTATTAGTACATGTAATGTCTTTATCGTCACTATCATTGTCAAGGAACAGGAAAACTGGGGGAACTCATATGTATACACCCAAACCATCGACACGATTGTCAAAGCAATCGAGGGGGTTAGAATGTTAGCCGGACATCATGTTACAAGAATATGATTCAAGTCGACCATCCAACGACCGACAGCTTAGTCGGAGCCATCCGACACATTATGATGAGGGATTAAGTTGGCGGACCGCGCCTATAATCCGAACTGCCTAAATTCTTCATTAGGGCACTTGACCGCAATATACTTTTACTTCAGCACGCACGATCGTCACTCAGTCGGTCGCCTTGGTTGGCCGAAGTCGAGCATGTCGATCAATAGGTTACCGCTATGTTTGAATTCAAATTGTAATATAGATTTGATAACAAATCATAATAGTTAAATGACATTAAGAACGGTTTCCATTACCGTTCGCTCATTTTTGAAATTGTACAAACACGCCACTATAAATAGAGGCAAATGGACGAATAAAGCGACCTCTCCCAGCTATAGGGACTTTCTTAATTACTTTGACTCTCTCTCATCCTCCACCCGGCTTTAACACTCACAACATATTTCCACAAAAGACAATTTAAGACTCAACATCACAATTTAACTATTTTTATTTTTCATGAAAATGTGCTACAGAAAGTGCAACGTTATATTTGCATCTTCTCTGTGGTTTCTGTTGAGGAAGGTGGAGACCCGGTCCACTTCCTATTACGACAGATTCTTTAATAAATTGATTCTAATTTATCTGCTCTTAATTCTTTTCCTTATGTATTTTATTCCCTGCCATAGCTTGATGATTCCCAATCTTTATTTAAAGCAGTTGCCTTCTATTGACTGGAAGAATTAAGGAAAACTTAATTAATTAAGTTTTACCAGATTAATTTCCCGTCCCTCCTGTTATAGAGAAAAAGGCAATGAATTTGATAGCTTGCCTTAATGAGCTTTATATGGTCATTAAAGCATGATTCCATGGAATCACGAAATTAAGGATTACCAAAACAAGCTGGATACTGTGAAGCTTTAAAAGGGGCTCTCGATTATAGGGATGTAGGACCCTCTCCAAACAGTTTAAAGTTATTTTTTTCTTCTTCTTGGTGTGACTCTCGGTCTAGAGAGAGAGAGAGAAGGTGAGAGAAAGAGAGAGAGAGAATTCTTTCTTGTAAGTCGACGTGGTCGACGGTGTAATCCTCAAAGCTAATAAAATCCTCTGCAGCTCCGTGGACGTAGGCAATTTGCCGAACCACGTAAATCTTGTGTCGCCTTTTCTGGTGTGATTTTTCTCGATCTATTTTTCGCTTTATTGTCGTCGTATTTTTCATAACAGTTTCATGGTTTAACAACACAAAAACAATGAAACATCACAAAGGAAGTGAGAAGCTTAAGAAAAAGAAAGAGAAAATTTTATTTCAGTAAACAATAAGAATAGAGTAGGAATAATATTGAATGATAAAAGAGTTGAGCTGAGTAAAAAATTGAAAATTTGGCAATGCATATTCTCTTCAAATTAGACTTCAAGTAAGTCTAAAATATCAATTGTTGCATGAAATGGTGGATGAAGAATTATAACAAGCATTTGAGAAACATATGATAATTAATGCTCGCAGCTTGACTGATAGTTTTAGGTTCCAATATGGTGGGCTTGGCAGATTCATGGTAGATGTGGATACTTGATAGATATGGGATGTGAGGAGCTACACTTCTATGATAATATATACTGTGCATACTTTAATAAACAAAAGACTGAGACAATATAAGAAGTGCAGCATTTAAGTCACGGATAGGCTCTCTCTTTACAGCAATTAAAACCATAAAATTTGGCATATCTCACAAATTATAAAATTTCATATCTCAAACTTAATGTTCATTATTCATACAATTAATATATTACATACATAGCTAACACTCATATCTTTAATTTAAGGTTCAGGGGTTGAAAAAACTATAGCAGGCAGAGTTGAGAATACTTAGAGATAACTGAACATACAAGTTTGGGAAGATTTAAATACAAACAAGCAAGGGACTGGAGAGACAGAAAGTCACTCTTAAAAACATTGTTCTGTAAGAAATTACTTTCTGAAAAAGAAAAATTATCTTACAATTGAGTCTTTATGAAGGCTGAGAAGACTCATGCAATAATCACAAGACTTCCCTTTTTCACAATCTGTTTTAATATATTTGCTTAACAAAATTGCAGCGCTTTAGCTTTGTAGTTCTTTGTTTTCTCAATAAAAATTCGGATTGTGTTGTAGCAGAATGGCAGTATGAGGAAGCCTATGGAGAACATCATATCTTATATCGTTTTGTTCTTTTGTTATGATGTTGCAGTCATTGGTTGAGGAGGACTTGTTTGTTTTTTATTGTGAAGTTTGCCTTGGTCTTCAATCCCTGCTCTTCTACGCCACTTTTCAATGGCAAATTGACTTTGAAGCAATGTCAGTCCTTTACAATAAAGCCCACTAAATTAACTAGATGAAAATAAGCTATCTTAGCCAATTGATTGAGATTTTGTCATGCTAGACTGACTCCATTCGATTAAAGTCTTGCATGACAAAACGGTAGGCATTCAAGATCATTCCTGCCGAACTTATGCGGTCTTTCATTCAGAATGCTATTGATGTTGATAGTCAAATGTGTTGTTCAAATTCTTCAAGTGTTGATTGGTTCAAAACGAAATCTTGTGAGAAATCATTTTTCAGAACTCACGAGCAATGGAGGCCTTTCAATGCTATTTCATTTCTCTTATTCCTAAGCTGCTAGTTCTATTATGAGCCAATCTCTCAGTTCAACAATTTAATAGAAAAGTGACTCTTTGGGATCCTTTTTTGTTTTTTTTAATAGATTTAATTAGTGTATATTTTGTACTGTTTTTATTTTCTTTTTTTTAAAAGTATATCAAATTATTTTTAAAAATATTCAAAATTATTTTCAAATATTTCTAATATTTTTAAAAATAAATATTATAGATACGAGATCAACAAATTTTCATCTTACAACACAAATCTCATGGCGAAGAATACGAGATCAACAAAATAAATAATATGGATACGAGATCAACAAAAACTGAAGTTGTCTTCTACTCTTACAACTGCCGACCACAACCAATCATTGTTAACCACCACTCGCCAACCCCCGCCGATTACCATCGGCCACCTCTAATTACCATCGACCACCTCCCACTCCTTGCGACGAAGCACCGTGTGAAGCAAAAACTAACATTGCAAAGTCACGAAGCAAGCTGTGAATCAAAACATCATTCCAAACACCGGGCTAACCCCAACAACAACACACCTCGAAAATTGTGTAACAACGCACCCCAAAGACGGTGTAACACTGCATCTCGAAGATTTGGCAATGACGCATCTCACATACCTCGTGAAACTCCTGACTCTGGCCTTCAAGGCCTATAAACGCCATTACAATCACCACTACGGCCTACGTGACCAACTACGATCTACGTGGTCCATAGCTCATGCAGATCTCGACTCCGGCCCTTGCGGCCTACGGACATCCTTACTTCTCATCATTACGATGTATGTAACCAACTACAACCTACGTGATCCACAAAGCATGCAACCCCAGATTTCATCGCGACTTAACATTATTGCCCATATGGCCTATATGGTCGACAAGTCCTAGAACTCCCTACTATAACCTTTATGGCCAACCGCCACTCCTAAAACAACCATCTATGACTCACTTGGCTAATTGTCATGATTATCAACGATAAATTCTACGATACCTAGTGCTACAACCACCGTCTACACACTCACGATAGACCATTACCTCCGCAGTAATCGACCATAGCACTTGCATTCTGCTGTTGCCAAGAACTATTGCTAGATTATGGATATACAACTTTGTAAGTCCATTTTCCATAATTTAGGAGATAAGTGAATCTGCGTGCTCTCATAATAGATAATTTTAACTGATCATTCCACGTTCAAAGTTAAGGTGCCTCTTCCTACTTCTCCTTAATTACTTGTTTGTGTGATGATTTTTCATACAATGCTAAGACGACAAATAATCTTTACTCAATCACCGTGAATCTTCTAGCATATATCAATTATCAAGAAGCATACTTATTAGAAATCAAAATATAAATGTAATAAATACAAATGCTTGAAACTTCCAATGTCAAAATATATTTTTATTTACTTTTATTTATATTTTAATTTTAAAAAAAATATATATTCTGCAAATATAAAGCAAATTAACTTAATTCTAAAATCAAGTAAAATAATTATGCTCAAAATCTAATAGCTGGCCGCCCTCCTCTTATCCAATATTATAAATATGCTTATCTTTGTTATTATTATAAAGCCTTCAAATATTTTAGATTCCTTCAATTTATTTTTTAACCAATATATTTCCATTCGACAATCTCTTTAATCCTTGCCATTCATTTTGTCAGCTGGAGATCCTCCCTGTTTATCGCGACAGCTATTAATTGACACTTATTAAATGCATCTGACGCCCAGAACCGTATTTAATTTCACCCTCTTACTACGTATCAGCGATACAAACCCATTCTCAGTCCTCAGCCTCCATTAGGCCTGCCAAAAATGCTTGTTGTTCGTGAAAAGATCGTGTTCGATTCGTCAATGAGTTCGTGTTCGATTCGTCCGATAAGTAAATGAGACGAACGTGAACAAACTTTTTTCGTTTAGTTAGTTGAACGAACTAAACACGAACAGTAATGCGTTCGTTCGTGTTCGAATCATTATTGTTCGAAATATAAAATAATATAAAATAAGTATATATAAATAAATTTATGATATTTTAAAAAAATAAATTTTATAAATTATAATATATAATAAATTAATAATAGTAATATACTAATATACTAGATTAGTAATATACTAAAATTGATATTATATATTTATATAGTATAAGTCATATAACTAATATAATATATTATTTATATATATTAATATTAGGGATGTCAAACTGGCTTGTCGTTAGTGAACAACTCGTGTTCGGCTCGTTCGTTGAGAAACGAACACGAACTGTGACTTCACGAACAATTTCAAACACGAGCTAATTTCAAACAAATTAAATTTCAAACGAACCAAACACGAACACGAGCCATGTTCGTTCGTGTTTGGTTCGTTTACACCCCTAGCCTCCATGCTTGGCTTATTTATTTATTTATTTATTTCATCCCCTTTATTCATAATATATATATCTGCAAAGTCTAGTACTTTATAATTTTTTTTTAATGAAACTAAAATGAAATAGATTTTTTTTGTATATAGTAAGTATTTAGTCCACTGGTGAAGCGGCACGTATCAAGTGAGTCCATCACAACATACCGGCATTGATCAGTATGGCCACACTTGATACATGACCCCCACTATTGATCTCTGGATGAGTCCTGGTCCAACATTCTAGTATAGCTTTTATTATGTGTTTTTGAGATTTAATATAGGTATAAGATTTTTATTAAGAGATAATGCTCGCCATTATTTCTTAAATCTGAAAGGTGATTATAATGTTATAGGTCTGATTAGTTGCGGCTTACTAAGCAGCTACTTAATTAGACGAAGTTTTAGCTTGTGCGGAGGCTTTGTTGACAATTAGCGAAGTACTGCCCCAAGTATTTAAAGGGAATTTTTAGTACATTGTTTGATTAATGCTGATTAAGAAAATGTTGTTAGAATTAATTGGATTGTGTGGTTAAGAGCTATTTAAATCCTAGTTTCATTTGAATGAGATAAAATTGTATTGAAGTTCTTGTTAGGTAAATCTCGATGGCAAATTTATTAGATGCAGTTCATATTTAATTGATTTCAACGGTCATTAAAAATGTTTTTGAAAAAATAGAAATAAGCAACCATTTTTAATGTGATACAATCATTTTGAATGATATAAAGAAAAAAAAAAAGCTACACTTGCACCTGTTAGAAACACACGTCTCGAGAGTTAGAGCCGGGAGGAGGAAAAGTAGAGAGAGAAGAAAAATGCTAATGAATTATCACTTATCAGTAGAGAGGTCGGGGAAAATTTTCTCAAAATTGGGGTCCTTTTGTTTATCGTCGAGTCTCATATTTATGGGAGGTCTTCTAGTTCGATTACAGAAGGGAGAGAGCAATTATGAAAATAGCTCTCAGTTACTGAAACGAGAGAGCAATTATGAAAATAGCCCACAATGCAATCAATGTGTTGATATAATACCAAATTTATATTACAATTCGAATTCAAATATAACGGTAATCAGCTGGTCGACATGTTCTGGTAGATCAAAGCGTTGGGCCTCGTGGGAATCATTTCTATAGAGTTATGAGTGGTTGGTCCGCCGATTGCATTCGACCTGCCTTTAGGGAGCTTCCGTGATTGGAGCCGTAGATAGGCCTGTCGATCAGATTCTACTAGAGCCTGTTGACCTTTCATATGACCGGTTCAGATCACATTTTTTGAATTTAATGCTCCGAACACTGTATCATCATCTTTAGACATTTGATTGCTTTGAGATTTGTGTCGACAATATTGATATGTACATAAATAAATTTTGTTTAGAAAAATGTTTTGGAAAATGATTAGGCAGTTCCTCCAAGGGCACATGCATGTCTTGAGTTACACACATTAAAAAATAATACTCTAGTTTGAGTATTAATTTTTGGAATAATCAACTTTAAGAGCATCAATATTACAACATTTGTCACCAATGTTGCACTTCTTTTTTATTGGAAAGTATAGTGCACATTTGAATCACCACTATAATCATGTCATATTGCAAAGATTTCACTAAGGTGAGTACATCAAATGACCGGTTCAAATCATGTATAATAGTATTTTAGTTATAACAATTATAATTGCGCTATAAGTATAGCAGTTGGTGAGTGCAATAGTAATAGTTAGCTACAAAAGCTATAGTTGTCTGGTATAAAGGTTGTAATTAGTTGTAGCTATTACTGGTGGTGGTTGACAGTGACGTTTGGTGGCTGGTGAAAAACTCTGATGGTGGGTGACGAATTTTAAGAACCGGAGATAACCTTCGAGAAGTCAAAAATTAAGTTTTAATAATTAGCTAGTTGTCTTCTCTTTCATTCTCTCGTCAAGTGAAGAATGAGTGTTTATTTATAGTGTTTGATAGTATCATTTTGATAAATTTGATCGATCTCCCAAAAAAATTATATTAGACAACCGATATTGATTCTCTTAATCAAATGTGAGTTTTATAATAATTATGTGTCTTAATGACATCGGAATTGAGTGATGTTACACTTCTTGAATTCATCTCACTAAGGTGCTTTATTTGAATATAAATGTGTCAAATTTTGAAATCATTTCGCATTCTAATTGATGCACCAAAGCCTTGTACTCTACTTCTAGTGTTTGATCTGGGCTCATTTAGCCTCGAATTGCATCACTTACTGTGTCATTGGTTCGTCTTATCGAAACGCTCCGTTTGACCATATACTTGATGAAAAGCATGGCCCTAATGATCTTTATTTTGAAGTAGAATTATTTCTGGCACATAATGCTTCAAAATTATGTCAGAAGATTAGAATTTAATAATAACACATCAAACATTTAAAAAAAAAAAATTTGATATGGTGAATAAAACAAATGAGCTGAAAATTTTATCAATGGTAAGTATGAAGTGCTTGTCAATGACAGTTTAGCTGTGCTTTTCCCCAAGATTTTACTCGCAGGCGCGATTGGAACGTTGGGTTGGGTCGGAGACTTGAGGTGATTAGGAATTCGAGCATTTACGCATCTACATGCAAGTCATATGTATTTACATTAGGGGTGTAAACGAACCGAACACGAGCGAGCCTCGTTTATATTTCGAGCTCAAAAAGTGTGTTTGAGTTCGGCTCGTTTGCTTAACGAGCCGAACACGAGCTGTTCACGAACAAAGAGTATTTTTAACAACCCTAATCATGTAGTCATAAGACAATAAGAGTTTGAGCAAGTTTTAAAAATTATTATTTATATTAAAACATCATTTGAATCTAATTTAGTAATTTTCAAGCTATTTTATCAATCAATATTTTAATTGATTATAAATCTTTGTAGCCTTATATTCAATTAGATTTT
>NEWO01000051.1:1384615-1413607 GCA_003013225.1 Phalaenopsis aphrodite
ATGTTCCTACCTTTGAATTCCAAGCAAATTATTGCAAATAATGAAATCCCCTCATTTGAAAATCTACTCAAATCGCGAACCTTTTTCATTTGAAGGCACCATGCCTATAATCTTGCATAGTACATAAGTCAATACTTCAATCAATACTTTTCCCCATAGTCCACAACTTCTGAGATTCATAATGACTTGCCCTTCTAGGAATATCGGGCTTCATAATAAAATAAACACTATCTTTCACTCAAAATATAGGGGAAAATTCTGTCGATATACGGACCCATAAATCTTAAATATGTTCCTCATTCGAATGATTAGTTTCATTTTAAAGTAATATTTTTACCTTTTAAGATAGCATATTATTCTTCAAATGATGTATCTGATCATTTAGATAGAAATATTTTAAGATCTTTGTACTTAACACAAACAATAAGTAAACTCTTCCAACTAAGTAAAGGATTTTATCTCATTTATTATGGTCACTCGAATTCAAATTCATGGTTTCAATTATGTATATGTTCGTTACAATTTGGAAAATACTAGATCTAAATATGTTATATTTAGTTGAATCCTATTTGATCTCGTCAAATGAATAGTTCCAAAGGGAAGAAAAAAGTGACAAGGCAAAATTTTTTTATTTTCTACAGTGAATTGATTAGAAGAAAACAAATGCCTCTTAATAAAGGCATGTAAGCCATAACAAATCTTTAGTCTAGAGATGCAAATATGGTAAGTGACAGGAAATAGTAAGAGCTTAATATCATGCTAAAAATGTGTCCCATGCCTAATACATTCTCTTTGATACTACTCTAACAAATATTCGTTATTTGACACGAATCTCAAAACATGACATTGATCTTGAGGCAATTTTTTAAACAAGAAATATTCAAATTTTGATTATGAGTTATCCAAAGCTCTGATTTTAGGAACTTATAGTCAAACTGACCAGCTCGATGAGATAGTCGCAAGGGTATACTAAAATAGATTTACTCCAAGTAAAATCAAGCTTAGATCAAGCCATTAAAACACTTTTGGAAGCTTTGAGAACGAGGCATGAGGAAGAGCTTGAAGCTTTCAGAATAATCTGAAGTCCAGCATCACTCCTGCAGCTATCGACCACCACCAACTGTCGTCGATCACCACCAACCACTATCGACCATTATCTGTCGGTTCTTGCCGATAGCTATCAATCGCCGTTCGTTCCTTGCAACAAGTTTATCCGTACGTCGACGTTGTAATTCAGAAGACTATGTAACTCTTTCCCTCTTGTGAGAAAAAGAGTCCATGTAATCATCAACTTATAGTGGATTTTTACAACTAGGTCAGACCACATGATTTTTTTCCTTCACGAGTTTTACACGTAAAAGTTACTAGTGTCTCCACTGGTTGTTTTCCTTCATCTGAATGTGCACTGAATTATTGTGCAACGCCAAGACAATAACCTATTACTCTATCGCCGCGAATCTTTTACCACGCGCCACTCTTATTTATTGCCAAAGTCTAAATTTGGCGTTATGGATGATATAAGCCACAAAACTAGTATGAACGTCGAAACTTATCATAACTGATTATGTTGTTACCTTTAATCTGACTCCTTCCAATTATCCTAATCAAGTTAGACAACAAGAAGCTAATGAGTGTTTTAGTTCGGCGTCTCAACATCATTCAAGCCAACTTAGTGAATGAAATATTGGTATAAATGTATTAGATCTTGAAATGAAGCACATATAACCAATTTGACGCTAATTTATACATACATTTTAAGCTTTGCCATTGTCCTGCTCTACCAATCGAGCAGTTGAGACGTCACCGAAATCCATACCAAATCAGTTCTTCAAAATTTTGTTTTCCCATCATGATAATCAGTAGAAAGCAAATATCAACCACCTTTCCTTCTTTCCATGACATTATAGAATCTATTTTTCAGCATATCTAACTTTTTTATATTGTTTAGTGCTATTATTTTGGTTTCAAGTAATGTTTTGAGATCAAAATCCTTCTAAAATTTGCTTTTTGGAAAGTCTTGATTGAACAGTTTCATTTGAACCGTTTTTAGTATGATAATTTTTTGCTTGCTTCGCCGAATTGTATGCTGAAATGAGCAATGAACTGTGTTTGAAAGAGAGAGGCTGCCTTCCTATTTCCGTGCTTGATCATAAGATTATTTTTTTATTGCTTTCTATCAAAATGTTTCATTAATTGATTCAAAAACACAAACTGGTGCTGGAAAATAAAATAAAGTAGAACTGCATTCAGTTACGCTCGCAGGTAGGGCTATCAAAAAAAATTTGTTGTTCGCGAACAGCTTATGTAAGGCTTGATGTTCGTCTTTTTCGTTAAGAAAGCGAGTCGAACACAAAAAAAAATTTTAAGCTCAAATTATAAATGAATCAAACACAAACAACTTTTTGTTTGTTTGTTTTAGCTCAAAATAAAGAAATTGTTTATATTATATATATTATTTGTATAATAATATATTATATATATTTATATCTATGTTTAAATCATAACAACTCGTAAGGTCTTGTGTCTGCACCGCCTGGACCTCTTCCTCCATTTCTCAGCGCACCGTCTCTCTGTTGGACTTCATGGGCGCTATTTCTCTCCACAGGGATTCTCCTTTGTAGTGGCTTTGCTTCTCGTCTAGAGCATGCCCACCCTTACAGCAAAATCTTTTGGGATGTTGACTCTTTATTTATTTATTTATTTATTTATTTATTTATTTATTTATTTATTTATTTATTTTTTTGCGAACACACCTCCAAAGTTAAAACCTGGAGAAGGAGGAAGATAGAGAGAGAGAGATAGAGTAATTAGGTAAATACCTGTAATGAAATCGGTGGCAAAGTCATTTTTATTTGTCTTTTTTCCTCCTAGTTATCGAGATATATTTATGTAATTACAGAAAGGAGGGAATGATTATGGAAACCACCTTTAATGCGATTAGTTGTCTTGATCTTGTTGATTGTGGAGCCCGGCTCAAAGAAATAAATTAAAAAAAAGAGGAGAAAAAGCAACTACCCCGCCTCACGCTCCTGTCTCCATCTCCTGATTCGCGAAAATAGGTTGCTCCGTCCTCCCGTCACGTTCCTTTCCTTCAGTTTGCGAAACCCTCGATCCCGACTCTCACATTCGCGAAAACAGTCGCTCCCTCCTCCTGTCTTCGCCTCCTTTTGTTCGCAAAGTCTTCGCCTCCTTTTGTTCGCAAAAGAAGCCTTCCTTTGGTTCGCAGAGATTCCCGGCTTGGATTCTTGGATTCTTCTTGAGACTTACGGGAAGCAAAAGCAGAAGGCAAAAAAATGTGTGTTTTTCGCAAGGTGCTCCCTCTCTTAATTATTTCTGCATGCTTGGCAGAAGAAAGAAGAAGACAGTGAAGAAGAAGGTGCTTGTTCTTGATTTCTTCTTGGTGGTTGTGGCAGAAGAGAAATACTTGTACGTTTTTTCTTCTTTTTTGGTATATCTCGGTATAGAGAGAAGAAAGAAGAAGTGAGAGAAAGAGTTCGCTATTGTAATTGGAGACGATCTACTGATGTAAATTCCTCAATTAATAAAATCCTCTGCAACTCCGTAGATATAGGCAATTTGTCGCACCACGTAAATATGTGTGTTCTTTTGACGTTAATTTTTCTCGTGTTATTTTCACTTCGTCGTCGATCGTTTTAAATTTCAAATATACCACAACAGATCCTATAATTCAAATTTGTATTACAAATAGAACTTGAATGTGACGGCAACCAACCGATCTACTCTCTTAGATTCGATCAACTGAGGCGGCCAGTTGAATGACGATCGCTCCTGCAAAAGCAAAATCTGATGGGCCGACTGGTTGCAATCGGACGCCCTTATATAGAGCTTGGGCAGTCTAACTGTTGGTGTGATTTGTCAATTAAGTCTCTTATTATAGTGTGTCAGTTGATTTCGATCTAGAGTTTGGTCGTTGAATGAACGGTTCAGATCGTGCCTCTTTTGATCTAAAGCCCCGATCACCAAGCCACTATCAAGGGCCAATCAATTACATTGAGATTCGTGTCGGCAGTTCTATGTATACATAAATCAATTTTTGAGCGATTAACGGTTCAAGCAAAATTCATTAAATTCACAATGCTAACATCATCAGGGCCGTTACCGATCCGATTTTGAAACAAAATGAGGTCGGGTCTAAATTCGCTAAAAAAATAAATTAATCAAAAGGCTCATTTATTTCAATCCAAGCTAAAATACAAGTCAATTTTATTCCAGCTAAGTCCTGTATTACTCGCATGGCTGGTGGCAGCGACCAATTCTAATGGCGCGATGGAGATGGACGGTGATGGATGGTCTCGTCCGCACAACAATTTGGTGTCGGTGCTTATCGGGTTTGGTTGGCTTTGAATTATGCCGAAATTACTATTTTAACCTTCTTCCCTGGACCGATTCCGTAGATCTTTTGGGGGCGGCAAGAGGCTTTTTTTTTTTTAATTTTTGCATGCTAATTTTGTCCGGCTTAGGACTGAAAAGTGATGCTGTCCAGCATTACGATTCGTGCGAGCACGAATCTCAAGTGGTCTGGAAATAGTTCGAGTTGCTTCGGCCGCCAAGTGTAGCCGTATGTTCTGCCGACAGCTGGACGAAACCAAAATTACGATTTATGAACGAGCCATCGCTTGAATTAAGCATATAAATATATATATATATATATATATATATATATATATATATATTATAAATGAGCAGAACAAGAGTGAGTTCAATCTCAGCTCGTTAAAAAATATTAGTGTTTATGTTTGACTCGTTTATATTTCGAACACAAAAATCATGTTTGTGTTCTAACACAAGTTGTTCGCGAACAAAAAATCATTTTGACAACCATAATCACACATTTAGGAAGGTTAAGGTTGGGATTATATTTAATATGATTGTTTATATTAAAACATGATTTAAATATAGATTAATATATTTTTATTCTATTTTTAATTAATAATTTAAATTGATTATAAATCTTTGTAGCCTTATTGTCAATTAATTTTTTTTAAAATACTCCTCATCAATATATATATATATATATATATATATATATATATATATATATATATATATATATATATATATATATATATATAAAAGTAAAGTAGGTAAGTGTAATAGCCTTAAATCATACATAACAAAATTAATATATTACAATCACTTAATAGTAAGTAAGAAGTACAAAAAAAACTTGTAAACAAAAAGTATAAGTTTAAAATAAAAAATAAGCATGTAATGATATATTAATTTCTACATAAATTTATTTTCTTTAATTTATTTTCTACTTTGGTTTGTACTATTAAGAGTACATCACTAGAGTGACTTTTCAAAAATAAATTAAAATCAAAGTTATAATATATACACAAGTAGCCATATACTTAAGTATGATTTTTTTGGAGGCATGTTATATGTAAGGATTAAAAGGAATTATGGAATTTGAAGGTATCATATTTGAGGATCAGGTCATTCTAGAGCCAAGCCCACCTGCCGAAGTGGTCGAGCTAAACCCACTTGCTAAGTGGTCTGAGCCACCTGCTGAAGTGGTCGATGTAGCCCGAGATGAATTAGCTATTGAAGAAGATAATCATCAAATCACACACAAGAATGTGCATCCATCCATATATAAAGTGCCCCCTGACATTCACGTTGCGATCTTTTCATCAAAACACCACAGATAAATGTAGTACTGTATGGAATCTAATTGTTTGTTCAAGTATTTTAAGTTTGTGTTATCAAAGTAATAATTGAGTGACTAATATAAGAGAAAATTAATAGATTTGTTGCATGTTGGGAAATTTATAGTCATAGAGTAATAATTTATTATCTTAGTATTTCACGAAGTTCAAGCACACACATAAAAATAGAAAAAAAAATTGTGGGAGGAGACCCCAGAACTTTTTACATGGAAAACTATTAAGTGTTCAAAAGATATAAAAACTTATGTGTATTTTTCTTTTTTTTGTAAATTTTATATTATTTAGTATTTTTATGGTATTTATTTTATATTTTATTGCACAACTCATAATATAATAGGGCGGACTGATATATCAAAAGCGTTGTAGCAGAGTTACAATAGTAGTCACTATAGCAGCATTGAGGCACCACTATAACAATATCGAGGTGTCATTGATGTAATGGCTAGCGCCTAACTCTAAATAATATGTCCAAAATATGAGAAAACTTAATAATGACACCACATCTACGACATCCCAACACAAGCATTCAACAATACGATGTTAGCTTTAGAGAACCACATTATTAAACCCAAAATATGAGAGCTTGATACCATGACTTCCGAAATACAACTCTCCAACGCCCATTGAAGTGTTGTGGTGCCACATTTTGTCACCTCGATGACATAAACCAACATTTGTTAGTTTTAGTCCATTATGATGGTTTTAGCAATGATTTTTGCATGAAGCATATATAAGGTGCTATTATAATAGATTAGGGGACTTTTGGCATTAAGTGTGACTAGGAGAGTGTGATAAGAGAGAAAAGAGTGCAAGGGACATATATTAAAGGATCATTTGGAAGGATCTTAGAGACGAAACAAGTAAATTTCAGTAGAAGATATTCCAGAAGCATATTTTCCTTCTTTTCAGTATACTTATGTCAAGATTTGAATGCTTTTCAAATGTTGGTTGTAATCATGTTATGAAACTAAGTCCCAAACTCCTTGGTTCTAGTAATTGTGTTATTGTTCTCATCTATTCAAAAGTTACTTGGTTTTAAATTAGATTTATTGATGCATTAACTTTTCAAGTTTCATTTACTTTTAAAATTATCATCTAGTATGTTAAAATTTGTTACTGAACTAGAAATTTTGATTGTGTACTAATGAAAAAACTAAGTTAACTCAGACTTTAGCAGAATAGATATATTGATATTAAGGGATTGTAATCAATGAGAAAATATTTATTTTTTTTGCTATTTTGTATGGTTTAGGATAGTAACTATAATACAAATCTTCAACACTTCTTAATATCTCAAAAAGACAAGTAAAGAGTACTTCTTTTTTTTATTGTTCATTAGGAAAACTTAAATTAAATTTAAAGCTAAACAAAAAAATAATTTAAAGGGAGTTTCTTATTAAAAACTTAAAAAGGTATTAAAAAAATTCCTTTTATAGTCTTCAATATTTTTGAACTTGTGTTTGAAAATTATTTACATTGGATAAAACTAGTAATCTTAGGGTAATAATTGACTTAATTTATGAAGTAACCTAGTTCCTTACAGGATTGATAATTGGACTAAAAATCCATATACTACATGATCGATAGGTGCGCTTTTGAGAACGTGTGTGTTTACATCACAGATCAAGTTTTTGACATCATTTCTATTGAAGGACATTAATTTCTTATTTTAAGATAAATTATTCTAAAGTTTCTAGTTTTAATTTAATTATGTGTTGCAAGTTTGTCCATGTTACTATTCTATTCTATCATTATTGTTGTTTTGTATAGTTATTATTGGTATACTTAATTTTTGCAAATTATTATTTCTTGGAGCATTACACCACAATGCTGCATAGTTAGCACTTTAGTGCTAGGTTATATATATTTTTGTTTTATTAACCTTTAATTTTAATTATTTTTGTTTGATCATTATTAGAGATATAACTATTAAATTATTTTATGAATGTTGATTTAAAGTCACTAGTTTGTTTTCAATATTTCATCCATTGAAATGAATGTTGTGAACTTTTATCATTTGAACCTAAAACCAAATAAAGCTACTAAAATAGGAAACAAAATAAATAAAAAATAGTTTATGAAAGAGGACAATCCTCAAGGAGAAAATGATCAACTTAGATAACTTAGAGACTTTGTCAATCCTTTGGTAGATTGAGCGTACTAGAGCATTAGTAGATCTACCAAATTACCATACATTAATATAAATAACTTCAAACTCAAACAAAATCAAGCAAATGGCTCAATGTTATCAATTTAGTGGTTAACCTATAGAAGATAATCTTCATACTGTTAGTTTTTTAAAAATTTGTGTAAAATTTATGTATAACGATGTTTTTGATTATATTGTTGGATTTAGACAATTTCTATTCTTTGAGAGACAGAGACAAAATAAAACTCCGTACCACCTAGTTCAATCACCACAAGGAATGAACTTGTGTAAATATTCCTAGCTAAGTTTTCCTTTCCATATAAACCTGTTAAACTTATGAATGATATCACTTTTTTTACGTAATTAGACAGTGAGTTGATCTATAAAACTTGGGTGAGATCTAAGAACTTATTTAGAAATTGTCCACATAATGACCTATCTGATTGGTTAATCATACAAACTTGCTATAATGAGCTAGTGAGATCATTGAGATCAATTATAAATGTTATAGTTGGAGGATCTTTGTTGTCTAAATCATTTAAGAGAACATATGCTTTTAATTAAGGAAATGATAACCAATACATTTCAATAGTCTTTTGAGAGAGTTAACCTTAACAAGGTTATTAATGTACACGATACATATATGTTAGCCATTTTAACTTCACAGATAGCTATCATATAAAAAATGTAAGACAACTTAGGGATATGGCAATGCAAGAATCCATTATAAGTGATGATATTGCATGTGGACAGAGCAAGACATTTCAATTACTGAATTAATGAATGTCATTGAGAAAAGACCCAACAAACCTAATTCTAACACCTACAACCCTTGTTGGAAAAATCATCCTAATATTAATTAAAATAACAACCAAAATATAGGAAATCATTAATGAAGTAGCAACTAAAAAAACTCCATAGGCCATTAGAAAAATAAGGTAATAATTTCCTAAACCTTAGACTCACTTATTAACTTGAATTTTTCTCCAATAGTTAATTTAAGAAGAAAAGTTAACATTAGAAGAAGAAGTGTTGTAAATGGAAAATTAGATAAGGAGTTTAGCTATAGCTATTCAAAATATTGAAGCATAACTAAGGTAGTTAGCTAACACATTCAGTCATAGATCCCAAGGGATGTTACCAAGCAATAATGGGAGAATCCTAAAGACCAAGGTGTATCCCAAGGAGATTAAAATCTAGAGTGGGAAGGTGTTTGAATGGGTAACTAAATAGATAGCATATCAAAAGAACTTAAGATTAAGATAATATTACCCCATTTCTTCAAGTCAAAGTGTTCCGGTTTTCTAGAATCAATTGCTTGGGCATCAAGCTCTCTATTTTTTAACCTATTTTATGCTTTGACTAGCATCATGGTGTTGCTTGATACACCACCTTAGTTCAACCTTGAATTTCTTAATTTTTTTATTCCACTTCCGCAAGAACCTTCTATAAGGTAATTATCAGTATTAAGCTTAATTTGTGATAATTTGTTTTCAAGTGGCTAAACATTGGTCAAGTTAGGCTAAGCTTGAATTTCCATTAAGCTAAGCTAATCAATAGAGTTAACGTAGAACTCTATGTAATTAATTAGGGTCTATTGAAGCACCAAGAGATTAGTAAGCCCTATGTGAACAATAAAACACCTAGTTTGATCCTAGGATTGACTAGGTTTAATAAAGTTTTAGACAATTCATACTTAAATTTGTATCAGCTGTGTCATGATCAATTTGAAGGGTGCCTAAATTCTAGCCAAACCTGATTTTCAAACTCATTTGAAGAATACAAGGAGATTAGGTGCTAAATGTTTTATTAAGCAAAACCTATTAGATGTTTTTGGATCTAGAAGCCACTAACGTTTAACAAGGCTTGGATTTATGTGTAAATTAGTTGTGTAAGACTATTCATGACCAACTAGGATGACTTCAGTGCGTCCGAGGATAAAAATAAATCCTATGATGTTAAAACACTAGATGTTTTAGGATCCGCTATGATAATATGATCTTAATTCCAATCCACTATGCCACCTAAGAACTACTAGAGTAAGCTAGGATCTCATGCTAGAGCTTAGTCATAAACACGCCTTGCCTGAAACAAAAAAGATTGTCATTATTTCTTTCAACTAATGCTTGTCTACAAGATTTTCATCAATGCTAACATGATCACTTCTTCTTCCAACACCGCGAATATTCCTGCACACAATATTAATAGATACTTAACTAAAATCAAGAAGACTTATCATTAATATATTTTTTAAAATAAATAGAATAGTTTAATGTAATTTTAATTAGTTAATATTTAAAGCATATTTATTCAGATTAATTTATGACTAATTATCATTATAAAATCTTGAAAAGTTATGCTTAATTTAAGTGCTAAGCATAAAAAATGCCCTTAAGCATGACCTCATAATCAATCCTATATCCCTTGAGCTTTCATTTATCAGGTTCATATTCAATTAATTACGCTTTTCCAGGAACGTTTTGTAAAAGTTATTTTTTGGGGGTGTAATTCTCAAATAAGTTTATTACACTAAGAGTATTTTTGGGTCAGCTGTAACTTATTAAATAATCTGCTGATAAACTGATTAAATTTAATGTGTTGATAAGCTAAGTACAGTAGCTATTGCAACTTTTTATTTTCTTGTAAAAGCCAGACCGTAGCCAGAAAACTGTCACCGCACCTAGATAGATGCGGTGTGAAAACGTTGTTTCAACATCTTGAAAACACATAAACTGTCAAAATGGAGTTTACCTAAATAACTCAGGTGAGTTTTTAAAATACCGCCGCATCAAATATGCTGCCCAAAACAGACCCTAAATCTAGAAACTGATTATTATTCCATGAATTTTTTAAATGATGGAACACCCATAATCGTTAAGCGTTCTTGGAATTCCAAATTATGTTTTTCTGGAAACGACACAATGGGTGGGACCATCTCTGATGTTATGGTTGTCTTGTGACTGCTAATCATCAATCATTAAAAGATTACTTCAACTTTTACCCGGCAGGTAAAATAATAAAACTTAAATTCCTTTATAATAATAAATTAAATGATATAATTATAATTCCGAGTTTGTAATCTAGTCAGTATTCGGCCGATTAGAGCGCCCACGAGAATTTTTAATCTCGGTCAATCAACCGACCCATTTTTACAGCGGCGAATGAGATCACCACTCGATCAGACGCCTCAGACGATCGACACAAGACACAATCTACCAGTCGCTTCAGTCTGTCGAATTCAGGCAAATCAGCCAGAAAATTACTGTCATCGTAGAATTTAAATTGTAATACATATATAATATGAATTCTACACGATTGATTCGAACATGAAATGAATTAAGAAGAGCAGTTTCCATATTCGTTTCATCTTTTCTATAACTATACGAAACACGTCTCTATAAATAGAAGACAAATATACGAATAAAATGACCCCTCAGAGTTTTCTCTTGACAGTAAATCCTTAGCTTATCCTACTCTCTCTTCCTCCTCTGTCCGTTTCTAACACTTAAGACCTTTACACAAAGAACAATTCAGGATTCAACACATAAATTCTTATTTCATTTGATAAATAGTGTATCACCACATTTCCCCAAATATTTGAACAAAAATGATGATTTCTCTCTATTTTAAACTATGATGAGGGAAGCTCCTTCAAATAAAATCAAACTTCTACTACCAATAATTAGAAACTCCAATCTCATCCCGAATCTTAAGAAAATACCAGAGAAATACCGCCATGGAAAGCTTCAGTTAAGAGTGAGCTGGCTGAATAAAGCGCTTCATTCGCCCACCCACTCTGACGGCACCTAACAGGTGGCCTCTCTCTCATATGTGCTGGTTTCCGACTTCCTCCCCCTCCCAAAACGAGTCATTCTTTGAAATAATCTGTATAAATAATTAAATCATTTCTACTTTTATTTTATTTTTTTAATTTAATGGAGGTCTACCATTAGTATGGTTGGTGATGCATCCTCCTCCGTTCTACCTTTTTTTTTTTCATAATTTATAAATAATAATATTTTCATCCTTCTCCTCCCCGCTATTTTGTCTCGCTCTGTTCCGTGAGAGAGGGAGCGGCCTGCTTTCCCAGGCGGTCGGCGGCACTCTTTCCCCATCCCTGTGGCTGTTCTATCTCCTACCCTTCTAAAAACCCCGCTTTGATTTAGAAATCTGCGGCTTTCTCCGGCGAATCACTTCCCCAATAAATCTCTGACGGCTTGTTACTTCACTAGTGTCGGATCTGATTCAGGTTTTTGTAAGATGATGCGCATGAGGACTGCAACGGCTGTAGCGGCGGAGGCCGCCGGGCCGGTGAAAGATTTTGTGCCTATGAAGGATTTTCCGGCGGTGGTTCCGGTGAATGAGCAGCCAAAGTGGGAGGTTCGACCCTGCGGCATGCTCGTGCAGAAACGGAGCTCGGAAGACGGCGCCGCTGCAGTACCCGTGCCGACCTTCCGCCTGCGTGTGAAGCACGGTTCTGTCTACCATGAGATCTACATTAGTTCTCAGGCGACCTTCGGTAATTTTATTAATGCTCTTCTATTTCTGGATATAGATTAGAAAGTATTCGTTTTTGAATGTGACAATGCGAAAGGTCACGGCTTTAAGCAGGGGATCTGAAAAAGCTTCTCGCGGAGCGAACAGGGCTGCACCCGCAGGACCAGAAGATAGTCTTTAAGGACAAGGAGCGAGATTCCGCCTCTTATCTGGATATGTCTGGTGTGAAAGACAGATCAAAAATGGTGGTCGTGGAGGATTCTGCGGCTCAGGCAAAGCGAGTTCTTGAGATGCGGCGTGCTGCCAAGATGGATAAGGCCGTAAAATCAATCTCCCAGATCAGTCTCGAGGTGGACAAGCTCGCCTCCCAGGTCCGTACTTTCGTCGAACACCTCATGGCATTATTTCATCATCACAATTTATTTTTTTCCGAATTCACGAATTCTTTTCCTTGATCTACTCGCAGGTGTCGGCGCTGGAAGTCGTTTTTTCGAAAGGAGGGAAAGTTTCGGAGAACGAGTTGCTGAGACTAATCGAGCTGTTGATGAACGAGCTGCTTAAATTAGATGGTGTAATGGCCGATGGGGAAGCCAAGCTCCAGAGAAGAATGCAGGTATGATTCCAAAATCAATTCTTTTGACGAACCCTGTCATATTCTCATCTGGCTATCTCCAATGGATGGATTCATGTGAATCAGGTAAAAAGAGTTCAGAAGTACGTGGAGAGGCTGGATGTGATTAAGCTTAAGAATGCGATACCAAAGATGTATGATGAAGAAACTCCGGAGGCGGCCGCGCCGCCGCCTCCGCCGCCGCAGCAACGACAAAGGAAAAAGTCGTCTTCTTCCCCGCAGCCGCCGTCGGTTATCGTAACAACAAAGTGGGAGACTTTCGACTCCCTCTTCTCTCCCCGCGCCTCTGCATCTACTTCATCCACCACCACTGCGTCCTCCACTGCCGCTTCATCGGCGGCGCCCACCCCAAGGTTCGACTGGGAATTGTTCTGATTCCAGGTTAGATCAAATTACACCGACGGTCTATTCTGGTTTGTAGATCAAAGATGGGACTTTGGCCGTCGCTGATGAATGTGATTGGTGGTCGTCCTCTTCGTGCTTCTTTTATTGTGTTTGTTCTCTCTTCTCTTCACATTTTTAAACTTTTTTTAAAACCATTGTTGCTATTCTTTACGTATATGAATGTGCAGATCTTGTCATAATGAAGGGCATGTTTATGTTTACTATTTTAGATAAGGATCATCACCTTGTAAAAATAAATTTGGGCTTATATAATAAATCAATGAGATGAAGCTGCAAGTCCATCTTTCTGTGCCCAATGATTGCAATCATACCTCATCTTTTCTTTGTTTTCTTTTTGTATGGTAGAAGTAATTATGGATTTGGCTTGGTGGGATGTGTTCTGTTTTAGCCTCCAAGTATGCCAAAGTTGTAGGACTGAAACTAGAGTTGGAGGGATGATAGAACACCTTTTGTAGCTTTGCTGGGGATGGTGCCTTGCTTTATTCTTATCCATCCATGTGGGTTGGGTGGGAGGAGATGGAAGAGAGAGATAATGAATTGCTGGATTGAGGTGACAACTAATATGAAAAGGATGTGAATGGTTTGGGTAGAGTTTGGAGCTCGAAATCAACTTTAAAAAATAATTGATCCAAATTTATACTTCCTTGTTCGGCTTGTTTATTTTGAGCCGAGCCAAAATTCGAATCAATTTTTGAGAAATTCCCGAGTTTTGAACTAAATGAGCTAAATTCACTGTCATTGCATCACTAGGGTTGTTAACGATACGATTTCGAGTTAAGCCGGGTTGGCTAGAAAAAAGTTTGATCCAAAATTTTGGTACGGAGCTCGGCTCGTTTATTTCGATCCGAGCCAAAATTCAAGCAAATTTTCGAGTGATTTACAATCTTTGAGCTAAATTTACAACCCTAGAACAACCCAATGATTTGTAGGTTTTAGTTTAGGGATGATATAGTTCACAAAAGTAATTTGTTCAACTATGATTTTATATATTTTTATTTTAATCTTTGAATTTTTGAATTTAAAAAAGTAAAATTCATAAAGATTTAAAAGTTTTTCAAATGTCTGTAAATATCCCATGAATTTTTATGGCATTGCATATCAAGGCACCAAAACCATTTTGATCTAGATCAAACTAGGCCGATCTATTGGGGATTGACTGACCACCTGCCCTCTTCTCTATTGCTTGAATTGCATGGGCTACATGTAAATATCACGATAATATGTCGTTTCAGTGTTAAGACACTCTCAAATAGGATAAAATATTGCGTCCGGATATGTCGTTTCAGTGTTAAGACACTCTCAAATAGGATAAAATATTGCGTCCGGATTCCGAACGTAAGTTACATCCAGACAACGGACGGCGATACACCGGAGTTTTTATCTCCTCATCCTCTCCTTCCGGTGTATCGCGTCCGTTGTCCGGACACAATATGAGCATATTTTTGTTCATAAAAAACCAAATCTAGTAGACATTTTTCGGCATTACAAACTTAGGCATGGTTTTTTTTTTTTTTTTGAATTACTTGTCTACTACATGCCTCTGATTTGTGAATGCAAAGTATATCTATCGTTTCAACTAATGAAGTAGTGAATAGAGTAATATTTTTATAA
This sequence comes from Phalaenopsis aphrodite, assembly GCA_003013225.1. Classification (NCBI taxonomy): domain Eukaryota; kingdom Viridiplantae; phylum Streptophyta; class Magnoliopsida; order Asparagales; family Orchidaceae; genus Phalaenopsis; species Phalaenopsis aphrodite. Next base: position 1,399,602 of record NEWO01000051.1, read on the forward strand.
GGATCAATTTGAAGATTTATTTTAAGCTAAATACTAATTTTTTATTGATTATTTTGTCCAAAAAAATTAAATAATAATTTTAAAGAAGGTATTTTTTTACATAAAACTAACTATACACTGCACAATTTGCTTTCTAATGAGTCATAATACTCTGATCTTTAGTTTGCCTATAATGAAGTTAAACACAAATGTAGTTGATATAATATTCAATTATTAGTCTTAAATGAGAGCAATAATGTTTCATGGTCTCTTTTGATAACATACTGCACTTGATCATTTGTATGTATTAGGTATATTTAAATCATAATCAGTTCAAATGATTGCATTAAAATCATTTCTAATCTGTTAGTATGATATGCTTATATAACCAAAAAATTATTTTATTTCCTTTACCTATAGATGATGCAAGATTTTGAAAAGGGCTTGGCTAAATGAAGATCTAGTTAGCCAAAATAATCTAAAAGTTACTTTTTTACACTATGAATACTTATACATCAAAATAATCATATTTGAAAAAAAAAAACTTAAAATAATTCAAAGAATTTAAGTAAACTACACAATACAATGTAAACCAATAAACAAAAGGAACTAGATATCTATTGTTGCCTTCTGTTCTTGGTCTTTCCACTTTATGTACACTCACTCTCGCTCTCAGCCTTTGAGACAGACACTCACTAAGGGTCCGTTTGGGTTAGGTCTATCTTCTTTAAAAGTTGATACGCAACAGCTGTTGCGAATAAGCTGATTGTCTGTTTGAATTTTGCAGTTTTGAAACAACTGTGTTGCAGTTATTTCTGAACAGATGACATTTCTACTCCTATACTGCAATGTTTTTTATAACAGAATTGTTCATACTAGCACATTTCATACTTGAAGAAAATATCTAGTTCGAACATTACAAACTAAAAATAGACACATCACTAAATAGTGAGTAACACGACAATAAAAATAAAAAAAAAACATTAAAATAACGATTAATAAAATGATAATATTGTTTTTAAAATGCACTTCATTTATGTCACACGATAAGCCACCCTTCAAGGAAACTCTTCATATTCGATCACTATCGATGGTGGAATCCTTCAACTTATTCGTCCACCTAAAGAAGTTGCAGCATTATGCTCTTCTTCTGGACACCTGTAAAATTGTCTCTTGTTGTTATGTGGTTGTCGCGAAGTAAGTAGAGAATATTGTAGTAAGCAGTAGCAATAAAATGCTCTAGAATTACTAGAACGAACTCATCTTTAAAACCATAAAGCACAGACCCTTAACTGCAACATTAGTGAAAACAAATAATAGAATTAATAAATTAAAGTTTTATGCAGTTGTGAAGTCTCAGAGAACACGGTATATAAACTAATGAATCTATCACTACAAGAAAACAACAGACATTATAAAAAAGGTGTTCTTAGTTGTCTTTAAATCACATAATACCGAACTCGTGTTTTTCACATATTTATATCACCAAAAAAAAGACCATCCAAAAGAACCTTAAATACCATAACACCGAAGGAGAGGAACCTGGTTGACTTCATTGGGATTTCACATGTAACGAGACCAATAATGATATATATGCTATCCAAAAATACTCTTAAGGTCAAATGTCTCATCATAAACATATAAAACCCAAAAAATAAAAATAATAAAAAATAATATTGCATATTTTATCCACAATTGCCTCATTGGTCATCTAGGTGGGAAAGAATATGTCCATAAGAAATGAAAATAGAATTGAGATTCAAAATATTTATTACTTGTATAAGAGTATTAATACAACAAACAAATATTTCTATAACAGATTACAAATAAGTAGCAACAAGAAAACAATTGTTCCCTCCGTTCAACCTCCAACAAAAACATTTGTAATTTGTTCCCTCAACTCTATCATCTCACTTGACCCTTCCCCATCTTGGGTGCAAGTCTAATGCAAATCATTATCGGCCTGTGATAAAGATAGCCTAAGGCGATATTCATATGCTTCAACAGGGATATGTGATTGAACTTCAAGATCTCTATTAAAGTCAATGTCCTTACGCGAAGGTTGCCGCTAAATAAAATCGTGGAGAGCAATCGTGATTACACTAATCAACTCTTCCCTTTCTTACTCATTCAAGTTCACCAACGCACATTTGGTTTCCGCAACATAACCCTCTCCTCTTGCATATTCTCTTTGAGGACCCTCACAAAATTGTATATTTGCTCCATCATAGGACATTGTTTATCGAACAAGACGAAATAATGAATTTCCCCTTCAACCTTCGTTGAACTCCTCCTTAGAAGCTTCGAAACCTTCCTCACCCTCATCAACCTCCGCAGCTTCACATTGCCATTCCAAATAGATGTTGGAAATGAGAATGTACCAACCATCATTACTGTGATCGAGCTTCAAGATTTCATCTGTGTGTCGCTTGCCAATGTCGACATTGTTGTATATTTTGCATGCACTAAAAACCCCACCCTAAATGCCAACATCATGTTTCATGCACATTGTCTTGATGAACCTCTCGACCTTTTACAGTCTACCTACTATGACAAGCAAATCAACCATAAAACCTCAATGCTCTAATGTAGACACAATACAATAGCCTTCAGTCATCTTCTTGAAGTATTTCTGGCCCTCATCAACCATACCTTCGTGGCTGAAACTAGACAAAATGCCCATAAAACTGATACTATCTGGCTCAACACCAGATTTTACCATCTAGTTATATAACATCTCTACTCTGCAAGTCCATGAATTACATAGGCATAAATGATGGCAATCTAATATACGAGATCCCTTATGTATGTATGTATGTATATATATATATATATATATATATATAGCTATTATCACCCTTCCAAAGACTAAAAAGGATCTATTTAATATGATAGAAATCTCTTTATATTCCTTCATGCCTAATACAAAAAAGTATGTGGGAAGATAAATTTATTGACCTTTATTAGGTCATCCTATACCCCCAAGGATATGTCACCGAACGATCAACTAACGAAGAGTCATTTTGGTATGTTGAAACTTTTTAATTTCAATCTCTAAAGATGTGCAGAGGCATAAGATTAATGCTAGCACCTAAGTCACATAATGCTTTCTCAAAGAATTGATCTCTTCTAATGCAAGGGATAGTGAAATTACATGGATGCTTAAGCTTTTCATGAAAATTACTTTTGCAAGATAGTATTACATTTCACAGCTAAGGCATCAGTCTCATAATCACCTAATTTGTGTTTTTTTATTAAAGATATCCTTTATGAATTTTGCATAACCAATAATTTGTTTTAAAGCGTATATAAATGGGATACTAATTTTTTGCATTCTAACTTATATTTTTGAAGTCTATTAGGGATATGTGGTAGTGGCCTCTCAAGTTTTGTCGTACTTCTTTTCCTAAGTCTAGTGTAGTTATATCACTACGTCTCTCAGGCTTGGGCTCCTTTACACTAGTTTTCTCTCTAGTCCATCAATTCCTTTTCATAAGCTTAATAAATTTACATTGTTCTCTTTTTTATTTTTTTTTATTCACTTCAGTATTGCTTGGTAATGCCCCTTTGGGTCTAGTACTCAATGAAGTTGTAAACTGCCATAATTTATTTTTCATGTTTCTAATTGTTACAGATTAGCTTTACAAACGATTTCTTATTTGTAATACTAACTCTTATAATGATAGTTTCTTTTTTTTAAAATTGTGAATTTGGGGTGAAAACAATTGGTAAGTGGGTCTCAAATTTGCAAAATTATTTCCTTGAGTATTCCAATTGGCTAAAGTGTTGTGTTATTTACAACTTCATTAAGTGTTTTCTACATTTTGGTTATTATTCCAGCTAAAGTTTTGGTTATTTTTTCAATCAGAATTGTAGGTGTTTGATTAGGGTTACTGGATTTATTGTTAACAATATTCATTGATTGCATAAATACAATACAAGGATCTCTTAAATATCCATAAGTATTTTCATTATCCATTAGTGATCTTGGCATTAATTTCAAACCTAAGTAATCTATTTTCTTAGATATAGTTGATACATTTGAAGTAAAAATGGATAACACATCATGCTCATATAAATTATCTACTTTCATAGGGTTGAATCTCTCTAAAGACTGCCTAAAGTCACTAGTGGTCATCTTCTCGATAAGTTCATCGACCCCATTAAATAGTTTTATCATTAATAAGAAGAAAAGAATAAAAAAAGGAAAAAAAATAAGATGACTTGATCAATTTAATGATCATAAAATTATAAATATATCTTTGAAGATAGATGATAAAAAAGACAAGGTCCTTAGAAAGGCAAAGGTCTAGTTCCAAGTTATTCACATTCGAGAGATTATCCAATATGCTAATTTTTGCTTCAACTCTACTATCTTCAAACCTTTTTGCAAATTTAGAAGTAAAATTTCATCCTATTATAAAAAATTTCCAATGAATCCCTAAAAATTTTATCGTTTTTTCTTTAATTTTTGAAGCCAATCTTTAATTCAAAATTGAACTTTTCAAATCAATAGAATTTTCTAAAGAAAAATATATCAACATTGAATTGAGCTAAAATGAATTAGCTCAAGAAGGGATATAATCCTTGACATGTGTTTTAATTTTCACTTTTAAGTGAAAATGAAGCCAAAAATCTTGTTAAGCTATCTTTAAAGGTTGGCTCAACTAAACTTGGGGACTGCCCCAAAGGTGACAATCCACAAACTCAAAAGACAACCTATTGTATTATAATATGAAGCAACCTCTTTTATGTATGTGCATAAAAATTGAACACAATATTTTCATTTAAGGATGGGTCATTTGATGTTGAAGAGTAAGAAATATATTGCATTTTAAACACTTGTCAGAATTTGTAACTGTAAGGCTATACCTCTTGGTCCTTAAAATAGTTCAAAATGTTGGTTCATATTAAACAAAAGGTTGTGGTAATAATTTGGTCTACAAAAAGAAAAATCTATCTTCAGGACTTTGAGAATTATCTTCAAGTGGTTTTATCACTAAAATTTTTAAATGAACCTCAAACGTTGGTCAACAAGTGAGTTTATGGAAGTCTCTAGGGTTTATAGTATATCATTATAATATCATGATTAATCATATTCATATATTAAAAATATTAGAAATCTAACCATTAAAGAGCTTAACTGAATTTGAAAATCATTCTGATTTCAGTTGGTGCTCCAAAGAAGAAATATTTTATCCTAAACTCCTATGATAAGTGTTTGTTATCTACTACAATGAATACCAATCCTCCCTTTGAAGTATAAATAGTGTTAGAAGAAACCTCTTATATGTGTCATTCTTATTCTAAAGAATGTTAACAATATTTCACATTCTAACCTTTGACAAGTTCTAAACAACCTTTTGAAATTTTGAATGATAAAAATACAATGTGCAAAGAGTAAAACACAAAATTAAAAAGATAATAGTACTTGGCTTCAATCTCATCAAAATAAAAATAAAAGCACTACACATTATTTTTATATAATTAATATTGGGTGTATTCATTACAAAGAGTGAATCCCACATAATAAAATTTGCTTTTAAAACCCCGACAAGAATCTAACAATCATTGAATCTTTAAATCTTTAATGAAAATGTTGATTTCCAATATTTTGAATTTAAGATCTAACATGAACAAACTATATTCAATTAAACTTCAAAATCTCAAACATCAACTCTTTTCTAACTCAATTGAAAATAATTAAAATCTAAACTCTTGAAAATGACACTGGGTCTGAATTTTAAATGAAATAAGAACTAAAACCTGTTAAACAAAAAAAATATTAAACTACTTTGGTTGTTATTTGAGTAAGGTGTAAGGTTCCTTAGTTTTTCCTCCACCTAGTATAACTAAAAACTCATCAAATGGCTCAGGAGTGGCAGAACACATCAAATAGCTCTAGAGTGGGAAAAATCGTCCAATGGACCGAGAGTCGGAAAACTTACCTAATGACTTAAGAGTGAGAAAATTCATCAAATTACCCAAAAGTGAGAAAACTCTCAAATTCCTAGAAGTGGGTAAAATCTAATATCTCTGTTCATCTCTTTTTTTTAATGTGAGTCCCTATGTTTTACATCATAATGGGTTATGGTAAATTTAAATTCTCTTTTTGGTTTGGCATAACTTCACTTTTTGTTGTCCTTCCCTTTGATAAACTCTTAGGTTAGATATGAGTCCCTACGCTTTCTTTCCTAATCTAATCACCAAGTTCACCTCTTAGGTTGGATGTGAGTCCATATGCTTTACATCATAATATACATGTGTAAATCAAATCAAATCCATTTTGGGTCTAGTTTATCTTTCCTATGGGTTGCCTTTCCATTTAATTAGCTCTCAGGATAAATACAAGTCTCTATGCTTTCCATCTTGATTTAATCACCATGCTCACCTTTTTTTGTTAGATTTGAGGCTCTAAAGTTTCCATCCAAATATTCAAGTAAATAAGGTTGAAAATGAGATGTTTTCTATTCTGCTTCTCGAGTCACACCATAACATGAATTGCTCGATAGAGAAATCCCTTGCCTAGTAAATCGAAGATGAGTGCAAGTCCCCATGCTTCTTGGCTTTGTGTATTCATTGAAGTCCATCAAATAATAGGAAATGTAGGGTTCAATGGTTACAATGTGTCATGAATCTCTTGATAGACCAGTGTCTTGCCTAACAAATCTAAGATATGTGTGAGCTCTATGCTTGTTGTCTTAGTGTACTAATTAAAAACCCAAAAGTGAATATGCATTTTTCTATTCTATTTTATCTATTTAATTATTTGAAACCAAAATTCTTATTTACTTAGAAAATAGATTTTTTTTTCTTTAAAACAATTTTTATGGCCTTTAAATTTTTAGAGGGAGCTCCTGAGGAGATTCGACTATAAACATAGGAAAGACATCATGCAGCCCTACGTCAAAAGTTTCATTTATTAAGAAAAAATTATCGGGGTCATCTTTAGTCGCTAGGACTTGTTAAGTGGCTTCGTTGGTCTAGAAGCCTCACTCATATAGATTCTCAATCTTGAGCGACCCCTGCTCCACAGTTTCAACCGCCTAAAGGAAGCATGTGCAGGATTGCACTAGGTTATCTTAGATGGTGATTACCTCTCTTTCACTTGAAAATTTACTATTACATGGTACGTCGAGGTAACATCCTTAAAATTATTTAATTAGGACTAGTAGATGTTGACATTGTAAGTTGGTGTCGAGTCGACCACTAGAAAATCCTAAATTTTTGTGAACTTCTTATCATTTCCCATCTAGGCAACAGGTAAGGAGAAAGTTCCCAAGGCTTCCTTGTTCTTGCTAGAGAAGTCAAAGCATGGGTTGTTTATGACAGCTAAACTGCCGTTTCCAAGACCCATCCATCGAACACCACTTTAAACAAGATATTCATTAAATTGTCGATGTCAATAAGAATGCTACCTAACTATAGGGATTTTCATTAAGGGGACAAATCTGTGTCAATAAGAGCGAAGGGGGATGCGTGTTATGTTTGGGTGTGATAGCATCTACACTTAGTTTTCTCGACTGAAGCCTCTTCAGGCTGGCTTGATGGGATGAATATCCTCATAATATGAAGATGGAAATAACAATGGCAATTCTATGAATGGTGTGGGCTCAGATAGATTAATATGAAATTTCTTCCGCTAGAGATGTATCCAACCTCTAGAGCGTTGTCATCAAATTAACAAACTCCTTGACCTTTCCGGCTCTAATCAACTCCTCGACCAAGCTCTAAAGGTGTCAAAATTCCTTCATATCATGGCTATACTCTACATGATAGACAAAATACTTCTTTTGATTCTGGAGGCAAACTCTGATTATCATTGGTGGTACTTTCCTGAAGTAATCCTTATATTGGATGACTTTCACTATCTCAGCCCTTGTGACCCTCAACAAAATTATTTTTGGTAGGTCATTTTTGGGTATGGTGCTTGTTGTAGTGAGTTAACTACTGGTCAAGATATTGTGTTTGCCCTCCTGACTTTTATGATCTATCGACCCCCCTATGGTCCCAGGGTGACTGATGGTCGTCATTGTGTGGATGGCTGAAAGGATATTAGTCAACATTCAGCCTCCACCTATTTCCTTGAGGAACCTTCTTCTGCAATCGATGGGTGAAAGGCTCTCCTTTGAAAGAAATAGCGGTAGAGTTGTATCACTCAACCGAGATATGGTTGTTTGCCAGTTCCAAAAATTCAGCTAATTTTTTTAGTCGTTGAAGGTCCAAAGAGTACCAAAAAGTTCCATCTTTTAACCTTAGAGCTAAGACAGTGTGAGTCCCTACCAACTACTTGTCTTACACCTCCAACATCTTATTATGGAAGTAGGTGATAAAGAGTTGAGGCTCTCGTTCCTCATTTATCTAATCTGCAACAGGGCTTGCGGGCTCTTCTATAGGTTCTGGGCGTTGGCAAACAACACCCTAAATATTTGCTTAAAGTCAGTGAATGAGACAATCACTCTCGATAGTAAGCCGTTGAACCATCTGAGGGGCCGACCCCCACAGCGTGGTAAAGAAAAGTGAACACTTTAACGCATAAGTGATCCTCAGTAAGCATACTGTAAATTCAAAGAAGACAATGTGGTCGATTGAATCTGTCTGAACCTTGTAAGATTCTATTGCAAAGATTTTAAACATCTATGGGAGCTCAACCTCATAAATTGGCCTAGAAAACACATTCTCAAGCTAACAAGCATTTTAGTACGCCTGAACCAATGCATGTTGAATAATGTTGACCCAACATTGTTGAATTATTAGGCCTTTGTCCAGGGCTAAGGGCGTCCTTCAGTTGTTGGGTATCCACCCCTCTTCTCAGGGATTCCACTCCCTTCACCAAGCTAATGCCTCTCTGATGGTATCCAACATATGATCCTTCAACTTTTGAATATATTGGTTAAAAAACTCTTTGGTGCACATCATGTTATCAGTATTTGTTGTGGGTTTCTTCTCCATGTGTTGCTTGTCTTCTTGCTTGTGACGCGATCAACATTCATAACACTCTTTAGGATGTTGAATTTTGATTTTTTTATGAGTCACACCCAAAGGGTTATAGCGGAAAAAAAGAGAGATAAAGAGAAGGAGACTGAAAATGAACATTAAAACTTCTTGTCTATTAGTCTTTTTTCATAAAATAATCTCTATATTTATACGGGAGAGGGTATAATATGTGATATTATATTCTTGACATTCTTTAATTTGGTCGTTAGATGACAATTTAGGTGTTTTACATATGCGATCCTATTGTGCCCACAACCGCCCTATGACTGAGTCTGTTGCACTATCATGATTTCGACTCATTAATGTTAGTTTGGTCGGTTGGATTTGATTAGCTTCGGACCTGCATAATTGGGTTGGTTCGTTGCGCTTTGCTGATTGGTTGGTCTGGTCTGACTGTCGACTCTCAATTCTTAGATGAGGATTTCATCACGACAGAATGTGAATAGGCTATCGAGCAGATGGTGAATCACCGTAACTCGATATTAGCTTATTCCTTAATGACGAAGCTCTTTAGGGACAATTGTGTGGCTCTGTTGAATGCCAATTCTTGGTCTCTGAGATGAATCTCGTGGGTGTTTGTGGGGCATTTTGTGATGGTGAGGAATCATATTCTTTTCTATGGTTGGATCTCTTGAGTGGTTGGTCGATACCTTCACTTAGCTTATCGGGGGTTCACTTCTGTGCTAATCTATTTGTTCAACTCCACCAACTTAGAGTTAGATCATTCTTTTTATCCTTCTTCTGGCCATCCTTGGCTTGAATGGCTTCACCAAATCAGATAAGTATGATCTCTTGGTTTCTTGTCTGCTCGATCTTTTTTTGTTATACTTCTTCTTTTGGATCGTAGGATCTACTCTAGATTCGTGCTGATACATTCTTAATTTACACTCTCTTTAATTTTTACTTAAAAAATTAATTTCTTAACCCTAATATTATTCAACTTTTTCATAATACTAAAATAGAACATAGAACTGGAAGTCAACTATTAAAAATTTTAAAATCAATTAACGAATTATTATTTAAAATAGTTTGAATTAATCAAATGAGCTCAACTATTTTAATTTTTTTTTTACTTCAACCAATCCACACCCAACTCACTATTTTATTCAACTCCCCACGTGATCTGCATCTAACAGTCACGTTGGTGCGGTGTTCGTACGGTAACGTTCTCTTCAATCCTCCGGTAACGCCGAAATAGATTCAAAATTTGTAATTCCAACGGTCGGATGACCCCCCCAAACGCCCCACAGCGTCCGTCAGATCCTCCCCGTTGCGCTGCACTTTACCCAACCATCGAACTGCGAGAAAGGCAGTAAGACAAACAGGAATCCTACCGAGACTTCGAATCAAGGAATATAGCATGCCCCGTCTCCATCTCTGCCATTTTGAATCAACATATTTTTGAATTGAAGCTGTAAGACTCATTCAGTTGCGTTGTTTTTCCTGTATTCCATACATTCTCTCATACCTATCTTATTCTTTTCCATTTCCTCTACCATGTGTGGGTTCAAGGATCATAAAACTAGCTCCTTTTCTTCTAGCAGTCCCTTCTTCCATTAATGCATGATAGCATTATCTCTGCGTTTTCCGGTTTCAACAAAGTGCGATGCTTGGTCTCTTGTGGCAATCTTCTCTGCTGTTCTTCTGCTCTTCTTCAGACTAAGAGAAATCGAGCTGAACAGAGCCCCTTCTTCTTCCGGGAACCCTTGTAGCTCAAGCGAAGAGATATCTAGAGGTACTTTACTAAAACCTCCACTTTTACTTTAGATTTTCTAAGTTGTCAGAATCTACCTTAGAACCCACTCGTCTTTCTTCCCTTATTTTCTTCTTTTTTGTAAGCCAAGTTTCCTCTTTTCTTCTTTTGGTCTCTGGGGTCAGTGGGGAAAGCGGCGGCGAAACGGGAGGAGGTCAATATCATTTCCCCTTCATTGAAGTGCTTAACTTTCTTCACTTACGCAATAATTTCCCCTTGTTACGAGACTTGAGACATTAATCTGAAAAAATTATTTCTTGGGGGCCTCCCCTTTTCTTGGTCTGACGAGAAAGTTATTAGCTTGCGTCGTTTATATCAATTAATTTATTTTAGCGATTTTCCTCCTGCCATTTTTAACGCACTTCTAATTAAATATGAAATGTCAACAAACCAAATCAGTCATAAATTTCAATTAGTACTCATCTGAGCCACTGTAATAAATTTGCACACATCTACATGTGAGGAAACCAACATCGATGTAATACAGGTCGTGTGATTTCTGCGAGGAAAAGTTTTGCTAATGAATGCCTTGTGTTGGTTGAGCTTTGATTGACCAAGGCATTTTGTTCAACCATGGTGATCATGGCTCCAATTTATATACTAACTTCATATGAGATGGCTGGTTATGGGCAATGTTTTGTGAAATCTGGGAGATAATTAAAGAAACGGAAAGCAAAAAAAAGAACATAGGAGAAAGGTTTAGAATATATTCATTGCCTCTAGTTTTCTGGCAATTCATTAAGCAGAATTTGGATGCCTGCCCCGCCACTCCAACTACCTTAGAAATGAAGCTGTTGGACTTCAGACACTTGTCCTTACATTAATTAACAAACTAAAGAGAAAAATGAAGCCACTAGCATTTAAGAACCGCACTTTCGATGTACTGTGGTCTTAGGTGTGCTTGCTGGTATGTTCAAATGAAAGTTTGGATGTGCAACCTGAAATTCTATTTCAGCAACGCAAAAGGCAACTTTTGAAGGGATCCCCTCCGATTGATCTAGGAGTTGATGAGAAACTCTTCACAGGGATGCCATTGAAAAAGAGCAGTAGATTGAAGCTTCGGTAAATGACACAGTAATAGGAAATGTGAAGCGGAAAAACCAATGCTACCGTTTGTTCATCTAATAGGAGTCAGATATATATATATATATATATATATTACATAGATAATTCAGCAGAATGGTATTGGTGATACATGAGTGAAGCAGATAATTAGAGAGGTGAAGAATCATGGCATGGCAGGAGGTGGAGCAGGTGGTCCTGCTGTCAAAAGTTTGTTACGATGGAGGTGGAGAAATATCCATCTAGCAGGTTTATGGAGTATAGGGTCGTTAGTTGTCATTGAGTTGTATTATGGTAGAAGATTGTTGTGAAAAACGACCACATCAAAGCGAAAAATGGAACGAGAAAAATTACACGTAGAAAAAAAACATCAGAGTGATACACAAATTTACGTGATTTAGCAAATTTGCCTACGTCCACGGAGCTGCAGAGAATTTTATTTTTTCGAGGAATTACATCATCGAGCACCTCGACGTTTACAAGAAAATCTCTATTATCTTCTCTCATTTCCTCTTTCTCTCTCTTCATCTTTTTCTCTCTTAGAGGACTTGACTTGACCTTGACCTTGCTTGGCTTGTTTATGACAAACCATAAGAGACTATTTATAGAAACTAAAAGAACGGTAGGTGGGAGGTAAGTGAGCGGTAGGTGGGATGTGGTAGATGAGCGGTCGGTGGGAAGGTAGATGAGTGGTAGGTGAGATTATTAATTAAAAAGCTAATTAAATTGTTGTGGACCGGGTCTTCCCATTACTCAACAATTCTTCCACTTGGAGACTGGGACACTGACTGCATCTTCTACTTGCTGCATTATCTTCTAGCTGTACCGAATTTTTCCTCAAATATGATATCCTTCACCTCTGCAACTCAAAGTCTCTGTCTTCCTGCCAGAAGACCAGCAGAAGTTGAGCACAACTTCAACTTTTCACGAATAACACCCTCAGTTGACATATCACTGTCAATGTAGTTTTGTACCACCAAACTCTTTCCTGGGTTATTCTTGTGTCTAATTACAACTCCCACTGCATGAGCAATACCCTGCCCCTGCTGGAAGCTCTTTTCAACAAATTCAGTCTTGTTCCTTTTACTGCCACCAAGTGCAGTCTTCACCTGGTATACGCACTTGTTGTGCAATGTCTTCTTCTTTGGTAGAACTTCTGTCAACTCTCAAGTCTGATTCCCTAATTCGTCTCCTCCTTCTTGGTCAGCTCTCACTTGCTCAAATTCTCATCTTGAAAGATTTCTTCATAGCTTTGTGGTTCTCCACCATTTGTCTGTACAAGGTCTGGTTTTTCTGTCTTTGACGCTCAACCACTTTTCAAAAAACTAACATTATTCTGCTTCCTCATAATGCACTTCTGACTCATGTGCCCTCGCTTGAGTAAACCTGTAGTCATATATAGTGTATCAGTTTTCTTACCTCGAGCCAGTACTAATGCTCCTTTGGTAACCTTCCAGGTGCTATCTGAGAACCCCACCAAATGACCACCCTCATTAAGCTACCCAATAAAGATGATGTTTTCCTCATCTCAGAAACGTGTCTGACCTTTTGCAAAATCCATTTGCTCTTGTTAAGGAGTGTAATATAAACATCTCTCATCCCCACCACATCCAAAGCTTTTTCATCAGCTAGATATATCTTTCCAAAGTTACATGCAACATAATTTCGCATTAACTCCCAGCAGAAAGATGTATGGAAAAAAGCCCCTGAATCCAGTATTCAGTTATCAACAGAACTGTGAACTGCCAGCAATAATGCATCATGTATTTCTGCAGTTACAACATTAACGTTATTATTTTCCTTCTTGTTAAAGAGTGTAATATAAACGTCTCTCATCCCCACCACATCCAGAGTTTTTCCATCAATCGGATATACCTTCTCAAAATTACCTGCAACATAATTTCGCGTTAACTCCCAGCAGGAAGATGTATGAAAGGAAGCTCCTGAATCTAGTATTCAGTTATCAACAAAACTGTGAACTGCCAACAATAGTGCATTCCATATTTCTTCAGTTACGACATTAGCGCTATCATTTTCCTTCTTCTTAGGATTTCTACAGTTCATTTTTATGTGGCCAGCCTTGCCACAATTCCAGTAGGTTGTCTGTTGACCATGTAAAATATTCTAAATACCATATTCGATTTACAAAATTAATTTTGAAATCGATAAGCGGAAACAAGATATGATCATACATACCTCCAGCCATAACTTAAAC
>NEWO01000051.1:1414087-1447700 GCA_003013225.1 Phalaenopsis aphrodite
AGGGTATTTAAATTAATTTGGGAATACCAAAGGGTATTGAAATTAATTTGGGAATACCAAAGGGTATTGAAATTAAAATAGAGTTTTAATTAATTTGGGAATTCTAAAGAAATAAATTTAATTCCCATCATTAACTAATTTGGGAATCTTAATGAAAAAATCCCAACAGACCATACTTTGATTTTGATCTGCCTCTGTTTGAGTTCCTGTCATGTGATCTCCCTCTGGAATCAACATTCAGTGCCGAACTTGAACACGAGGCCTCACCAGAATCCTTCCTGCTCACCTCCTCAGCCAAAATTAAATCATGAATATCATCATATTTTAGCTTAGATTTACCTGCAGAACTGCTAACTATCATCCTCATGGCTTCTTAGCTATTTGACAATGAAACTAACAATATCAGCGCATGTATCTCATCATCAAAATCAATTTTAACTGACGAAAATTGATTTGTGATAGTATTGAAATCATTCAACTGTAGAGCAACTGACACTTCTTCCGCCATCTTCAAGTTGAATGACTTTTTCATCAAGTGCACATTGTTATTCGCCTATGATTTTTCATACATATCTGATAAAGCCGCCATGAGATCTGCATTGGACCTCTCTTTGATGACATTGTGGGCAACCGATCTCGACTGGGTTAATCGTATAACCCCCAGAATCTGTCGATTTAACAGATTTCATTCCGTCTCGTCCATCTTTTCCGATCATTTTCCCAATAATGAAAGATGAAGTTTTTTCCCATAGAGGTAGTCCTCTATCTGCATATTTAAGTAATCAAAATCTATGTCATTGAACTTCTCGATCCCCATTACCATTACTTCATCTCCGCCCATCGTTCTTCCTTAGATCTGAAATCATGACTCTGATATCAGTTATTGTGAAAAAACGACGCAAATAAAGCAAAAATGGAACGAGAAAAATTGCACGTAAAAAAAAATACCAGAGTGACACACAGATATACGTGGTTCGACAAATTTGTCTATGTCCACGGAGCCGCAGAGAATTTTATTTTTTTGAGGAATTACACCGTCGAGCGCCTCGGCGTTTAAAAGAAATCTTTATTTTCTTCTCTCTCAAATCACCTTGATAGAAGATCTCCAAGATCCTCCCCCTTAATTCTTGAAGCATCTCCTCTTCTTTCTCTAACCAATTGATTTGTTTTCCCTTGGTCACCTCTTCTCTACTTTCTCTAACATTCCAGCCGGCGATGCCGTCCACCCTTACAAATCTTATGTGACACCTTGTTGCACTAATAGAGCTCTCATATTGACTCTCCACAGGCCGAAATCATTTTTTCCAGAACTCTCATATTGACTCTCCACAGGCCGAAATCATTCTTTCCGGTGAATTTCTCGAGGTCGAATTTGGCGATTTCCATTGTCGTGCCTAAATTTGGCGCCAATTGTTGGAAAGCTTGCCCCACCGAACACTTGAAATGTTCCAAAAAACTCCTGCGGATTGAGTTAGATGGGAAAAAACTGAATAACCAAATTGTCAAATAAAATCTTGTCGCACTTCCAAGGACTGAAGGAATGTTCTTCTTGAATAGAAGAATCTGCAGGCTAAAGATTAGTGGCTGCAGATTGGCCCTGTACAGAATACCAAACTCCTTGTGGCTGTAGCCTGAACTGCCTGCTTCGGTATGGACAACCTAAAAACACCTGCAGGCTGCGATTAGAAGATGAATTGTCGAACTCACGTTCCTGTATATCTGCTTCGCTTGAAGGGATCGAACGAATAGCTATGGGATTGAATGTCGATACCTTCCTCCTCCTTGAATGTCGAATAACACCTTGTTGGACTGCTTTTGGGAGGGAAAAAGAAACCACAGCAAGCCAAAAGAAAACCAGGAAAACAGAAAAGTAAACTGCAGAAATGAAATGCAAAACAAGAACATAAGAACACCAAAGAATTACGTGGTTCGACCCATAGGACCTACATCCTCATGAGAGAATCAACAACAAATCCACTAAGACAATTTAAAAGAAATTACAAGGCATTTTATATTGAGGAATGAACACACCTCTTGATCTCTTACTCTCGAAATTACCTCGATACAAGATCTCAAGACTCTCCCCTATTGCTTACCTATTTGAGTTCAAAGTTAGAGGCCATGACAATGCAACCCTATTTCTTAGTTAAGCAATAATGATTCTTATAATCGGATAATTAATGGGGCATTATAAAATACAGTTATGAAGGTCGTACATTTTTGGACATGTTGAAATCTCTTGTTGAGGCTGTTGAAAGAGTTTTAAGAGTGGATTTGTAATTCAAGTGGGATGTTGTTTTGGTGTAGGCAAAATAGTGGTCTCCTTTGAGATTCTTGAATGTGCGTCAGCAATCATATTTGTAGAGCTCATTTTATCATTTTTGTGAATTCATTGCTAAGGAGCTTGACTAGGAAGCAATATTGTTTGGCATTTGAACAGAACAACAACAATTCTTTTATTCTTTTCTTGTCAGTTGGGATGGTGGTATTCTAAATGATATAAATATCATTTGGATATTGCTCCAACAAAGGGAAACATCTCTCCAAGTATATGGAAGCTTGTTACATTTTGTGTTTAGTTTTAGTTATAGAATGTCATATGTTGTCCTAACATAGAACAACATCAATGCTTGCACTAGATGCATCAATGTCCATAATAAAGGTTTTTAAAAATTTTGTCAGATGAAGTAACCCATTGGTTTGCCAACTTGGATCTCACTAAATTAAAGGAATCCTTGCAGCATTTTGCAATGGAAGACATCACATTAGGGTTGATTAGTTAACGGAAGAATGTTGTTGGCAAAGTTCTTGAAATATTTTTGATAATAATCGACGAGGCTGGGAAATCTTGTAACACCTTCATTGTTTTTGGTTTGAGCCACTATAGGTTGGTATTAATTGCCGTTTGTGGGGATGAAGGCCAGGAGTGGAGATGGGGCATGATCAAGGTACACAATTTGAACTTCTTCAAATAAGCTTTTGGAATGACACGGGTAGAATCCTATTGGTGGTATTATGGAATATGAATGGTGCATTTTTAAGGCCAAATGGCATCATAGTGTAATTATGGCGACGATCTTAATATCAAGCAGTTGATTTGTGAATGATCTCCTCCCATGTGTACTTGATGGTTTCCCATTCATAACTCTAATCTAGAATGAGTTGATGTCGATGCAACTCATCGTGCATTTTCTTAATTATTGAGGAATTTATTGGGAATGGCGGATTAATTGAGAGTCTGATAATCAAGGACATATGCCCATCCTTCTTTTTAACAAGACCAGGGACAAAAGGAGCTCTAACTTGGCTGAATAGTTATGTTGTCAATTGTTGCCTTTTGATTATTTGGATCATGGTATGGAATATCTTGCTGTGCTGATTTGGGTCCTTGGACTTAAGATGTGTTCATATAGGTGTGAGAAGTCCTTAGTTAAGGAAGCGAGGTGGGTGATTTTATTGCCCAGCTATTGTAGCAATCATTCATCAAGAATGATGTTGATGTCTTCAATATGTTGACAGAAGTCCATTTCAAAGCATGGACTTGAAGTTGTAGAGAAGGATTATTAGGTTTATAATGACCCTTTTTTCATCCATTTGGCAGGATTAATTTTAAATCTGGCTCCTTCTTTAGGGAAGTTTACATACATAACATACAATTCTTATGTATCACACATTTAACACCTAAATTTTGATTTTGTACATTTATAACACTTTAATTATAAGTTTATGCATGAGAAAATATATTTGATTTTTAAGGAAAGTAGGTGATAGCATCATTTTTTATATGATATTGGAGATTTAATTGCTACATATGTAAACAATAGAGTTTATGCGTTTGACATATAGAATACGTAAGAAATGTGTGGTATGTATGCATATGCCTCCTTCCAACTCATATTAATCTTCACACAAACCTTAGAAAAAAAATTCACGTCTGCACGTATGTAGAATACAAGAGGAACCAAAAACAAATAATGGGAGAAAATATTACATATTTGTAAGCATATGCATTGATGTGGTCACCATATCACCATAATTTTACTTAAAATCTAACTGTCGATTTTTGAAGGAACAGCTGCAGCTGTTTGAAGAAGCTGTTGTGACGCTGCTGCAGAATAAATTACTTTTCCAAAAACCACTATGGTTATTATAAATTTATTTTATCTTTAAAAGTCAGGCCATAACTTTTTAGCAGTCGCCACACTTTAAAAGCTCAAATTAACAAAAAAATAATTTTTTACTATAAAAAATTTTAAATAATAGTAAGAAAACAATCCTCCTAAATAATTGTGGTGACGGTCTGAAAGAAAGGCATATAGAAAATTATCCCTGAGGGGCTCTTACATGTAATTTGGTTCTTCTAATTCATATTATAATTTGTTAGGTAAAAGTAAAAATGAAGACAAAGATGAATCAAATCAGCTACGTGACTAAATTTAATGTACAGAACCCTTCGCCAATACGAAAAAAATTTCAGTGAATCTATCAAAGTTCAAATCTTATTCCGGTCTACTGTCATCACTGTCCTTCTCATTCCCCCAAGGCTTTCTTCCCTCGAATGGCTTTTATGTACTTTTATGATTTGGCCGGTCGGATATAGTTTTCGTGAAGCAAGACCTCCGTGCCCATCAGGACTAATCCAGTTTTCTACTTCTTTATTGCCTTCTACTCTTCCCCACACCGAATCCCTCTGATCTTTACCACGCACCAGAACCACCTTTCTCTTTCCCATCTCACCACTTTTTATTGTGTTGCACAGATCTCCTCCGCTGCGCTGTACAGACCATGACTGAAGAATCAGAACTTGCTCCGGCCGACCATTGGCTCTCCCAAGCCCGCCTTCTCGTTCCCACGGCGCTCCACAGAGCGCAGTCAGCCTCACGCTTTCCAGGCCGCTGGAAAACCATCATTTCAAAGATCGAGCAGCTTCCCTCTTGTCTCTCCAATCTCTCCAGTCATCCCTTCTTCTCAAAAAACTC
The DNA here is from genome assembly GCA_003013225.1 of Phalaenopsis aphrodite. NCBI lineage: Eukaryota > Viridiplantae > Streptophyta > Magnoliopsida > Asparagales > Orchidaceae > Phalaenopsis > Phalaenopsis aphrodite. Next base: position 1,419,067 of record NEWO01000051.1, read on the forward strand.
ACTTTTCCGCGAGCAGCTCCAGTCCGTATGCTCCAGCCTTGAAGAAACCATCTTGCTCGCTGAAAACAGCTCCGCAATAGTCGGCAAGCTCCAGATGCAGAGCCACCTCGACTCTCTGTCCGCGAAGCTCGATCTCAACCTCCGCGACTGCAACCAGCTGATAAAAACAGGCGTGCTCGGTAACTCCACGGCGCAATCAGGACAAACCGAGACCGCACGGTTCAGAATCCAAGAGCTTCTTGCTCGCCTTCAGATCGGGCACGCAGAAGCCAAGCATCGGGCAATTGAAGGATTGGTGGAGGCTATTACAGAGGATGAAAAAAGCGTGCTTTTGGTGCTCTGCAGATCCAATATTTCCTCCCTGGTTCAGCTCCTCACTGCAACGGCTGTCAGGACGAGGGAGAAGACCGCCACTGTTGTGTGCATGCTAGCCGAGTCTGGAAGCTGCGATAACTCACTGGTTTCCGAAGGTGCGCTTCCTCCGCTTATAAGACTAGTGGAATCCGGAACGCCGCGCTGCAGGGAGAAGGCATTGATGGCTCTAGAGAGGTTATCAATGTCACCAGACACCGCTCGGTCTATCGTCGGGCATGGTGGCATCGGTTCGCTCGTGGAGGCCTGCCATGCGGGGGACTCCATTGTCCAGTCAGCCGCTGCATCTACGCTTAAGAATCTCTCAGCAGTGCCGGAAGTAAGACAGAGCTTAGCTGATGAGGGGGTCATCAAGCTCATGATCCATCTTCTCGATTGTGGAATCATGTTGGGATCAAAGGAGCACGCGGCTGAATGTTTGCAGAAGTTGACATCAAGCAATGAAAGCCTTCGAAAGGCAGTGGTATCTGAAGGAGGAATTCGAAGCCTTTTGGCCTATATAGATGGACCTCTGCCGCAGGAATCTGCTGTGGGTGCTCTGCAGAATTTGATTGCCTCAGTTTCAATTTCGGCTGATAGTCTCGTTTCAATGAGCCTCCTTCCTCGTCTGGTTCATGTATTGAAGGAGGGATCACTCGGAGCACAGCAAGCTGCGGCATGCACCATTTGCAGGATTTCGAACTCCACAGAGGTGAAGAAGATGGTAGGAGAGTTTGGGTGTGTGCCATTGCTGCTGAAGTTGATGGAGGCCAAGACAAATGGAGCACGAGAAGCTGCTGCGCAAGCTGTGGCGAATTTGATAAGTTATCCCCATAACTGCAGGGAAGTTAAGAAAGAAGAAAAGAGTGTCCCGAATCTAGTTCAGCTGCTTGATCCTAGTTCGGAAAACACTGCTAAGAAGTATGCGGTTTCGTGTCTTCTGGAATTGTCATCTAGCAAGAAATGTAAGAAACTGATGTGCTCTTATGGCGCCATAGGATATCTCAGGAAGCTTTCGGAGATGGATGTGACTGGTGCGAAGAAGCTGCTGGAGAGGTTAGAGAAAGGGAAGCTGAGGAGCTTTTTCAGCAGGAAGTAGATGTCAGCAGTTTTCTGTTTATCATCTATATGTCTCTGTAATGCTTTTGCTATAGCCTTGTAATTCCTTTGTGCTTCATTATCTACATGAAGCCTAATATGCGCTGCATGATGTTCTTAACTTCTGATGACTGTAATGTGTGACGTGATCTTCCAAAACGTTTGTAATATCTTCAGTGCTTATTATTAACTTGTCATTTTGTCGCTTTATGAATTATTCTTCGCAGTTGTTCACATTCAGCAAGTTGAAGCAGAAGAGCATGTTGGAGCAAGAGACAATGTTAGCAACTGATAGTTTTAAATATTGGCATTTGTCGCATCTTTGATGTCAGACTCCAACTTTTGAGATAGCTTTTATATTATACGACTGCAGATGATATTGTCAGAATTAACATATGTTGATTGCTAGAGATAGATGACCATTTGTTTGACATATTTATAATATTCTGAAATATACTACATATTAGTGGGGATCTACATAAACTTACATCTATCACATAAGTCATGTATTTATATATTTAAGATTTAAATTTTACTGTTTTTTTGGTAATGTAATTGATATTTCATAATGTACAGCCTGAAAACAGCATTTAGAAGCCCAAAAAATTCACTATGTTTAACATCTAGTCGACCGACCATCCTAGCCGACAACCACCCACCGGTTGGCCATCCTGGTCGGCGTTCACTGACCAAATGGAGAAACATCTTGTCGGCCACCTCAGTTGGTCGGTCACCTTAGCTGGCCACTAAATCAGTCACATTGAAGAAAGATGGTCGACAGCTTCCAGGTTACAGGACACTCGGCCGGTCACGAATGCATATATGGGTCGACCACTTGACGTCGACGAGACCAGCTGGAAAGCTTCGGAGAGGTAAATCTAGACACAGAAAAGACTGGAGTATCCCTTGCTATCCCCTTATAATCAGGGGTGTTGGTAATGTGGAGATCTGGTCCACCAAAATTTAATTAGTCTTCTAATTAAGAATCTCACCTATCGCTCACCTACCACATCACATCTATCGCTCATCTACAATATCACATTTACCCATCACCTACCTCCCATCTACCGCTCTTATGGTTTCTATAAATAGTCTCTTTTGACTAAAGGAGAAGCCAAGCCAAGCAAGGTCAAGCCAAGTCTTCTTGAGAACCAAGAGAAAGAGAGGAAGAGAGAGAAAGAGAGAGGAAGGGAGAGAAGAAAATAGATATTTTCTTGTAAACGTCGAAGTGTTTGACGGTGTATTTCCTCGAAGAAATAAAATCCTCTGCAGCTCCGTGGACGTAAGCAAATTTGTCGAACCACGTAAATTTGTGTGTCGCTCTAGTGTTTTTTTGCGTGCAATTTTACTCATTCCATTTTTCACTTTATTGCGGTCGTTTTTCACAACAACTGGTATCAGAGATTGTGTTCGAATCTAAGGAAGAACGATGATGGAGAAAAAATGATGACATTGGGGATCGAGAAGTTCAATGACACAGATTTTGCTTACTGGATGATGCAGATAGAGAACTACCTCTATGGGAAGAAACTTCATCTTCCGTTACTGGGAAAGCGATCAGAAAAGATGGATGAGACAAAATGGAATATGTTGGATTGACAGGTTCTGGGGGTTATACGATTAACCCTGTCGAGATCGGTTGCCCACAACGTTATCAAGGAGATGATTACTGCAGATCTCATGACGGCTTTATCAGGTATGTATGAAAAGCCATCGACGAATAACAAGGTGCATATGATGAAAAAAGTTATTCAACTTGAAGATGGCGGAAGGTGTGTCTGTTGCTCAACACCTAAATGATTTCAACATTATCACAAATCAATTTTCGTCTATTGAAATTGATTTTGATGATGAGAAACGTGCGCTGATATTGTTGGCTTCATTGTCAAATAGCTAAGAATCCATGAGGATGACGGTTAGTAGTTCTGTAGGTAAATCTAAGCTGAAATATGATGAAATTCGTGATTTGATTTTGGTTGAGGAGGTGCACAAGAAGGAATCTAAAGAGGCCTCATGTTCAAGTTCGGCACTGAATGTTGATTCCAGAGGAAGATCACATGACAGGAACTCAAACAGAGGAAGATCAAAATCGAAGTTTGGTCAGCTGACAAACTGGTGGAATTGTGGCAAGGCTGGCCACATAAAAAGAAACTGCAATAATCCTAAGAAGAAGGAGAATGATGCCGCTAATGTTGTATCTAAAGAAATACATGATGCACTATTGTTGGCAATTCACAGTTCTGTTGATGACTGTATACTAGATTTAAGGGTTTCTTTCCATACATATTCCCGTCGGGAGTTAATGTGAAATTATGTTGCAGGTAACTTTGGGAAGGTATATCTGGCTGATGGAAAAGCTCTGGACGTGGTGGGGATGGGAGACGTTGATATTTCACTCTCTAACAAGAGCAAATGGATTTTGCAAATGGTCAGACACATTCCTGAGTTGAATAAAAATCACATCTCTGTTGGGCAACTCAATAATGGCGGTCATTCGGTAGTGTTCTCAGATAGCACCTAGAAAGTTATCAAAGGAGCATTAGTACTGGCTCGAAGTAAGAAACCTGACACACTATATATGACTACAGGTTTACTCATGCAAGGACACATGAGTCAGAGATACATTATGGGGAAGCAGAAGAAGGTCAATTTCCTGAAAAGTGGTAGAGCGCCAAAGGCAGGAAAACCAGACCTTGTACAGACAAATGGTGGAGAACCACAGAGTTATGAAGAAATTTTGTAAGTGAGAATTGAAGCAAGTGGAATCTGACAAAGAAGGTGGAGACAGATTCCCTGCCAAGGAATCAGACTTAGGAGTTGGCAGAACTTCCACCAAGGAAGAAGTCATTGCACAACAAGTGGGTGTACCGGGTAAAGACTGTGTTTGGTGGAAGTAAAAGGTACAAGCTTGGACTTGTTGAAAAGGGCTTTCAGAAGGGGCAGAACATTGCTCATGCAGTGGGAGTTTTAAGCAAATACAAGAGTAACCCAAGAAAGATCTTGGTGGTGCAAGACTACGTTGACAGTGATATGTCAACTGAGGGTGTTACACATAAGAAGCTGAAATTGTGCTCAACTTCAGCTGGTCTTCTGACATGAAGACAAGGGCTTCGAGTTGTAGGGGTAGAGGATATCGTGTTTGAGGAAAATGTCGGTACAACTAGTAAATGATGCAACCAGTATGTGATGCAGTCAATATCCCAGTCTCCAAGTGGGAGAATTATTGGGTAATGTGGAGACTCGGTCCACTAAAATTTAATTAGCTTCCTATTTAAGAATCTCACCCACCACTCACCTACTTTCCCACTTACCACATCGCACCTACAACTCACCTACCTCCCACCCACCGCTCTCATGGTTTCTATAAATAGCCTCTTTTGGTTTAAAGGAGTAGCCAAGCCAAGCAAGGCCAAGCCAAGTCCTCTTGAGAGCTAAGAGAAAGAGAGGAAGAGAGAGAGAGAAGAAGGGAAAGAAGAAAATAAAGATTTTCTTGTAAACGTCGAGGCACTCGACGGTGTAATTCCTTTAAGAAATAAAATCCTCTGCAACTCCGTGGACGTAGACGAATTTGTTGAACCACATAAATCTGTGTCACTTTAGTATTTTTCTGCGTGTAATTTTACTCGTTCCATTTTTCACTTTATTGTCGTCGTTTTTCACAACAAATGACATATATATAAGATCTTATCACCTCCTCTTCTCTCTATAAAGAGGACCCATTGTAGATAAAATGGGGCCCTTTAGACTCTCTCTCTCTCTTTCCGGGTGAAAGTTTGCCTCCCTTCTCCCTCACTTGTAACCTAGAGTTGTGTGGAATAAAAGAGGTCGTTGATCCCAATGACCATCCCTATTTGCTCCTCGACAAGGCTTCTTTTGCTCTTTCTTTCGATCTCTTTCTTCACCCCCATAATTTGGCTCTATTCCTTGAGTTAGACATATTTGGATTGTACAGTGAGCGTGGAACAATAAAATGACAGCGAAATAAGAAATAAAAAAGAGAGATGAAGAAGATCAAAATTAAAAGAATAAGAGAAAATAAGATGGATGGAAAGAGAAGAACAAGATGGAGGAAAAAGAATAATATGAAGACATAAAGTGACAAGACATAAAGTAGATGTGATGAGCCGAAAGAAAAGGACCAAAATGCAAAAAAATAAAAAAAATTACAAGACATAAAGCATAAATAAGAAAAAAACAAAATGAGACAAACAAAGTTAGGAAAAAGCTCCTCTCCTACTCTAAAACTGAGGATACCTTGTTTATTTTTCATTAAACAAGAAAACAAACTAAAAGTGAGGAAGAAAGAAAATATAATAATCCTCTCTCTCTCTCTCTCAAGAACAAAATGCTTCTCTCTTTTTTTTTGATTTTTAAGCCCCTTCTTCAGGAGAGCATTCCAAAAAGGAAAAGAATAAAATAAACGCAATCTCTCTTTAAGCTTCTCCTCCAGAACGAGCACTCCAAACCTCCCCTCCTAGGTGAGAAAGAAGACTCTTTCCTTTTAGTCTCTTCTCCAGGACGAGCACTCCAAGTCTCCCGTCCGAGGCGAGCAAATAGATTCTCTCTATACCTCTCCTCTAGGACGAGCATTTTATCTCTCTTGATTTAAGTCTCTAGTCTAGGATGAGCAAACAAAGCTTTTTCTCCCCCTTAGGAAATCACCAAAAACCTATTCTCAATGCTCAAGTCCGAGAAGTTATGTAGGTGGTTCCTTGCCCCGAAGCGAAACAATCTGCAGGGGTACGACACAAATCACCTCACTAGCGAGTCTTGGTAGCTACTCTCGCAAAGGTAGTGCTAATACCGACTAAGACCCTCCTGAGGCGATGTTCTGAGAAGGATGCGAGAGATGGGTAAGGTGTGAGCTTGAGTTGTGAGAATTTTTCTATTCAAAAATCTAAAATGCAAGCTTGATTGTATTCTCCAAGGATCTGAACCTCAACTAATTTTCTCTCAACTTATTTCACTAAAGGCTAGCAAAGAGGAATGTCACAAGTTTAAGTCCAAGTAGAAGCCTAAGAAATGCTGTTTTTGGTACTAATGAGTTTTCCAATCTTATCACAGTTTCGCCTCCAAGATGTGAAAATTTTGGGGGTTTCATCTACAATCTACAAACAGGCTTCAACAAGCTAAAGAATCCACCATGGTTGAAGTCTTCGTTGTCGGAGCTATCACCAGCACCTACAAAGTGCCAACATCAAGATGGTAGACCATCCTAGCCAACAACCACTCATTGGCAAACCACCTGGGCTTGCAATTTGAAGTGAAGCCGGTCAGCCACCTTCGTCGGCACACCTCAGTCGGTTACTTGGACCAGCCACGTGGAGAAACATCAACCGACCACCCAACCTTAGCCGACCATTTGGGCTAGCCACATGTAACCTCACCCGATCGACATCTTGGGGCCGACCACAGTGAAGAAAGCCAACCACCTTGGTCGCCCACCTCCAAGTTATCAACAACTTCAGCCGATCGCGAATGACTATCTGGGTCAACCACTCGACATCGACGAGACCAGGGGAAAAGCTTTGGAGAGGCAGCTGCTATCACAGAAAATACTGGAGTACCCCCTTGTTACCCCTCTTTTAAACAAGGACATATATGTACTTTCCACTCATCCCCAACCCCACCCTCCTTTTCTGTATAAAAAGAGGACCTCTTGGATGCAAAAGGGGTCCTTTTAGGCTCTCTCTCTCTCTCTCTCTCTCTCTCTCTCCCCTCATATAAGAGGCTCGCTCTCATTTTCACTCACTTGTAACCCTAGACTTCTGTGGAATAATAAAGGTTGTCGAGTCTGGTGACCATCCCTATTTGCTCCCCGATAGGGCAACCCTCACTCTCTCTCTCCCTCTCTTTCTTCACACCCCGGAATCCGGCTTTATTCCTTAGGCACAATCTAGCAGGCGAATTTGGATTCATCACATCAATAAATTTTATCATTTGGTATAAATCACGAGGCGATTGGCAGGAATCATGAAGCATTTTTTTCAGCAAGAAATACTAAAACTCCAATAAAAATTCATCTATAACTTTGATTTCAACAAGCAAACTGTTGAACTGACCGTCTAGACAAAATTGACCTAATAAAACCAAAATTAGCTGAACCTGAGTCAAGTCAAGCTCGAGTCAAGGAATTTCAACCACGTCTGGAGTTTTGGGTGGTTAATTGAAAGACCAAATGGATTTTAAATCTGACAAGCTTATAATCAAATCAAACACCTCCAAATATTTTCACCATAGATTTATATTCCCTTAGTGCTTCATTACCTCCATGAATCATAATATGCGATGCATGGTGTTCTTTAATAACTTCTAATGGCCATAATGTGCGACGTGATCATCCAAAACTTCTGTAATATCTCCGGTGCTTATTATTAACTTGTTTTTTTTGTCTCTTTATGAATTATTCTTCGCACTTGCTTTCATTCTGAAGCAATATTGGGAGATTAATTATGAAGAGCATTAGCTTTTTAACAAAGATGGAGAAAGAGACAACGTAACAACTTTGATAATTTTAAATATTTGCATTTGTCGCATTTGATGTCAGTCTCCAACATTGGAAATAGCTTTTATGTTATACGGCTACCAATGATATTGTCAACATTAACATATATTGATTGCTAGATATAAATGACCATTTGTATGACATTTTTATAATATTCTGAATATGTTACATTTTAGTGGATCTATATAAATATATATCTATCACATATGTCATGTATTTATATATTTAGCATTTAAAATTTACTTTTTTTATTAATATAATTGATATTTCATCAACAAATTTTGTCATTTGGTATAAATCATGAGGCGATTGGCAGGAATATTGGAGCATTTTTTCAGTAAGAAATATTGAAACTCAAATAAAAATCATTCAAAATTCTTATTTTAACAAACTTATAGTTGAACTGATTGTCCGGAGGAGACGGATTTAATGACACCAAAATTGGTTGAATTTGTGTTAAGTAAAGGCTGGATCAAAGAGTTTCAAGCACTTTTGGAGTTTTGGATGGCTAATTAGAAGGTTAAATGGATTATAAATTTGACAATCTTATCGCTGAATCAAGCGTCTCGATGAAACAAATCTAACGAGCTCAAAATCACTTAATTTATACATCATGAAAGCACGTAAATGTCAATAAAATATCATCTGATTATGAGAATATCTCGGAGTCATCTGATAGAGTGGTTTGGATTCATTCTTTATTTATCGGGGATGTAATCCAAGACTCTATAAATAGAGCCTATCCTTCATAAAAGAGGCTTAGACTTGAAATAGAGAAATGACTGGATCTAGAGCTAGTTTGCAAAGAAGTTGAATTTAAGTGTCGTTCTAGATTGAGAACCCGTTAAACGCTTTCTGCCCCCACAACCATCGACTACCGCTGCTCACTGGCTATCATCACCCACCCCCTGTTCTCTACAATCGAGCTCCTTGCGAGTTACGATGTACACTGCAGAGTAATGAAACATAGTGCAGAGCAAAGACCATCATAGTTTATCTTGTTGAGTCGGCGGTCTTCTCTTTCTGCTTCTTCAAGTTCTTTGAACCTTAATCAGATGTTCTATTTTATAAGAGTTCAGACAGATGACAACTCTTAATGAGAAAATTCACACTTCTAATGGAAATATGGCCTCAGACTCATAAATTAAGGCAAAAGAAGTGGATTGAGTTGACCTTCTTCTCAGATAACGAAGCACCGCCGAAATAGAACCCACCCCCATCATGGTTTATCTTAATCTTCCAATGCAATGTTTTGTGCATCAGGTATGTCGACATTTAAAGGAGTGTCAGCAGACAATTGATTTGCTACCAAGAAATTGGACAAGGCTTAACTTGTAGTAGCATGCAAGAGAATAAAGATTATATCAAATTGTAATAAAATCACTAACCATCTTGTTAGTCTTCCTGATAAAATTGGAGGGGCTATCAAATATTACAAAGGATAAAACCTAGAAATAAGACCGACTTTGTGAGAGACCATGTAGTGACTTAATTTTTTGACAACAGAAATCAAGGCTAAACCATGTTATTTGATAGGAGGATAGTTTCTTTCTGCTGGCATAAATCAATGTTAAATTAATATAATACATTCTCCTTACCTGCCACATTTGTTTGAGTTAGCAATGCACCGTAGGATTCATCTAAAGCATTAGTGTAAATGATTAATGGCCGACCTAGGATGGGGGTCGCTGATACTAGAGGTTTCATTATGTATTATTTTATGCTTTTAAAAGCTTGTTGGCAATTGTCATCCCAATTGAACACAATATTCTTCTTGGTCAAAGCAGAAAACAAATGACACCTACTAGAAAAACTAGAAATAAAGTATATATGTATTTCAACCAACCTTGGAATGATCTCAAATGGGTTAGACTTTTAAGAGGCGGCATTTCTAATATTGCTTTAGTTCTCTTTGGATCTATTTGAATCACATGGTGTCATACTACAAACCTTAAAAATTTTCAAGAAGTGATGCCAAATGTGCATTTCAGAGTATTCACTAATAATTAAAAAATAATCTTCAAGTCATATAAGTGGTCTCCTCTCACTTTACTCTTTACCTACAGGTCTTCGATATAACATTCTACTTGCTTGTTGATGAATTCATTAAAGATATTGGTCAAAGCTCATTGGTATGTTGTACCAGCATTTTTCAGGTCGAAATGCATAACTTTATGATAGTAAACTTCAAGTGGAAATCTAAATACAATATGTCTCCCATCTTTAGGAGCCATCTTGATTTAATAAAACCAAAAAAATCAACCATGAAAGAAAAAAATAAGGAAAAAAAAGGAAAGGCAAAACATAAAACCAAAAAAAGCAAAAAAAAATCAACCTTAAAAAAAGGCAAGGTGAAAACCCCAAAAGCCAAAAAAAATCCAAGTTTTTCCATTTTTCTTCTTAATCGGTACAACACTAGCCAAACGGGAATGATACTTTTCTTCTTGAATGAAACCCGCCTCAATTTACCTATTCACTTCCACGATTACTTTTTGTACGGTCTACCATCTCATTCATCGAGATGCTTGTTTAACTGGTATGACGTTAAGTTCTATTTCCAATTTTGTGAACTGCTACTTTAGGATCTAGTTCTGACATCTCTTCATAGCTCCAGAAAAACATAACCTTTAAACTCTACGAGTAACTTAATGTGATCATTTGTCTCTTTTTTGTTTAAAAACAAATTTATTAAAGTTAGCTTAAAGTTGTCTTCAATCCCCAAATTTATTTCTCGTAACTCATCAATGGCTGACTTAATTTTCGCCCCTAGTTCAGGAGATGTATTCTCAACTAAGAGGTCATCTTGATCATTCAAAATTTTTAAACAAATCTCATCATCGGGATGCTTAGATTCTGAAAAGATTTTATCAGTTTTCGGATAGTCAGTAATGACCATGCAATATTCTTTATCATCCACCAGCCCTACTGTAACGAATTTTGCAGAGACCTTGACCTGATTCCTTCACGTTCAGTTTCCCAAATATTCTTGAAATGGTGGGATTACCTGTTGGACCACATGTGTGGTATTAGAGAGTAGAGAGATAGTCCATGGGTGAAGTCATGATGGATCTATATCTAAAATTTTCTTCTTTCTTTTTACAAGTCAAGAGAAAAGTAGTATGCAGACCACTCACTGATTTTTATATCAATTTGTACGAGTTCAATTTTTTTGTGATTTGTATGGAGGAGTTTAAATAAAAAGAAGAAGAGTTGTAGTTCGATTTGATCTTTAATAACAGCTTCAGTGGATATCTAAAATTGTTTTTAGTTTGTTAGGCATGGTTAGCTTTGGTAGGTTAATGTATCTAACATGAGATAAAGGAGAATAATTTCACTCTTCAGCGGAATTTAATAGCATACAATCCATATGATTTAGCGATGAATTTAACTTAAATTTAGTAAACACAAAAAAAAATGGAAAATTAAATCCAACGCTTTGTTAAATTGGATTTTCTTGTGTTCCGTCTCTTTTACGACGGAAATTCAGATTTACTAAATCCGATTGAGATGCATATTTATTTCGTCATTGCTCGCAAACTCCTCTATTGCACACCGGATTTGATAAATCCAAATTTATCAGATTTGATAAATCCTATTTAACATAAATCTAAGATGCAACTAAACACTGCCTTCGTTCTCATTTATGTTTCAACTTGCAAATTGGCAATATGCTTGAAGAGTTTACAAACGCTAAAGTTTTTTATAGTGCACTAGACTCTTCGCAAATCTGACATTATTATTCTCTAGACTTCATTTTGGTTGAAAGTTAATTTTGGCTTTAAAGAACTTAAAATGTTGATGCAATACTGAAATTTGAAGTTTGTCTATACAGATTGGAACATGAAAAAATGAGAGAGATCATAGAATTAGTTTCCAAGCAATTCATATACTAACAGACCAACGCTCTAGAGACATAACAAGTGTTGGATTTGGGAATATAATCCTTTACTTATTTCACTGATCAAACAGAGAGCAGTTGCTTTGTAAATTTTGCTTGGTGTAGTTTGGAATTCTTACCAGGTAACATGTAGTGAAGAAAAACCAATCAACAGCACTCATGTGTTTACTTATTGTTCAACTTTTATTATTTTTAAGGGTTTAGGCAACAGAGAATCATAGGCGAGTCCCTTCTTGATTCAAGAAGTTAATAACTACCTTCAACAAAGTTCACTCTGGCAAATTCTTAGGGTTTTGTTTGGTTAGGAGTTCAGCCATGTGTTTAGAAAACAAGGAAGCAATATAGCAAAATTCTATGAAGGTGTTTGGTCGCGTCCTGAATTTACGTTAAATAAAATTTAGTAAATCCGAATTTATCTAGTTCATCTTTGACACTGAAAGCTCCCGAGCCACAACTTAATAAATCACGTAATCCTGATTTACATCGAAAAAAAGACAGAAGGAGAACATATTCTTTCTAACGGTGCTCATGATTTAAATTTCATTTTCTTTTTTTTTGGGGTTAGATTTACATTAAGTTTATGACTAAATCATGCTAAATTCATGCTACCAATTTATGCTTTTCTGCTTGTTTCCATGAATTTGGACCTGTAAAGACTAATTGTTCTAATCTATAGATAAAATGCTTCAGTACAAACTATGGATCAAAGGAGAGTGGAAAACAAAGAACACCAAAGCCATCCAACTCTTATTGATTGAGTTTGGCTACAAAGAATACTCTTCATAATTTTAAAATAATCCTAATACATTTGTTCAATATGTTCTGGATTAATTCTTTTCTGAACAACTGTAAATTCATTTTTGGCTTCAATATAACTTACTTCTTTCACATGGAAGCTTACATAGTTTAGCAAGCCTCTTGAATGTTCTACAAAACATAGATACTGATACCAAACTTCTTAAAGTTTTTCATGCTCTGTTTCTCAGAGAGAGAGTTTATCTTATTGCCCTTTTAGTTATAATTTCAGATGTGCAATGTAATTTAGAATTTTTCAGTCTGAGATCATTTAGCATTTGAAGAAAGTCTTTAATTTGATAATTTAATATGCATACTCTTCGAGATATTGTTTGTTGTAAAAAGTGTAAGAGAAATTTAATATTTATGTTACTCAGACTTGATCAGTCGAAATTAAATGATGAAATAATGAAAAGAGTAAGGCATGAGGCTACTTCATTGGGGGTTAATGTAATAGAAGGTTTCATTTGTTTTACTTGAACTTGATGTGAGAATGTATTCAATTCATTGCAAAGATAGAAGCAAAATAGTTTCTATTTTGATGGTGGGAAAATTTGTCACACAAGAAATTAATATTAAAAAATAAATTAAATAATAAATTATTCAAAATAAAAAACCTATGTTTCATTATAAATCAATGATGATTAGCTTGTTCTTATTTTGAATTTTTCCATGGTGATTTATAATACACACACACAAGCACACACTCTTTGTGCATTTAAATTATTAAATTTGGCCTTAAAATATAAAATCAAAATAATCTTTAATTTTTAGGGCATAAGAAGAAAATTGAGATTTTCAACAAATATAGTATTTTAAATTAATTATACAATTACTTCATATGTGATCACACAATCAAATAGACATTAAGATTTTGTAAATAGTACTAACGTAAATTATTTATTTTTTAAATAGTAATTGAAGTGATATATACAATTTATAGGAATCAAAGTTATAAGTATTAAATTTGGACCATTTAAATTGATTTTTGTTGTTTTGGAGCATAGAGCTAGGCTAGACTCGAGTGAAGCCAAACTCATATTTTCTATTCCTTAAAGTTTAGAGCACAAAGTGTTCTCGGCGAATGGGAACAGAGCCAACCCTCCATTGCAATGCTTTCTCTGAACAACAATGGCTTTTTTTTCCATTTACTATCTTTTTTTTTCCATTGTGGGAGAGTTTACAGTCTAATTTTTTCTATCTTTTAGAAAATAATTTTAAATGGGAGTCCATATTACCACAAACCTTTCTGAACGTAGACTTTTTTCCAGGTGCAAAGGTATACTAGTATAACTTATTGTAACCAAGAGATGCATGGAGCAATGACAACATCTCAATTATTGATAATTTCTCATCAAATTTAATTAAAGAACCTAATTATGTGTCCTCAAAATTGTTTGTTTTTTGCTTAGTCTTTGTCAAAATATGTGTCATCCATTTCATCCATCTATCTGATGCTATTGCGATCATGTTATGTAATTTCTTTGCTACATATGTAAGATTTTTTTTGTGATTCCCATCTTTATTACAAGTAAATGTTGTATATTGTAAGTTGCAATCATAATAAAATTTATGATTTCTGATACCCTTCAAAGTTGAGGATTGATTGACTCATCTTTAACTATATAATCCTATCAAACATCAGTGCTTGTGACTGTCTAAAGGTAAAGAAAAAAGCATGTATTAAATTTAACCAGTTCATAATAATTAAATACAAAGTGAATAAAGCTTCGTAGATAGTTTAGCAATTCCACTGTAATATTCTATATAATGGTATCTTTCTGACTTAAATGATTTAGTTTATATTGTCCAAAACTTATATTTATCAAATTAACTACTATAACATATTTTTTTTGGGGTTTGAAGGTCTAAGTATTCTACTAACTACTAATTTAAATGCCCTCGCCCGAAAGCTATAAGAGGCCAACTACCATTTGAAAGTTTCAATCCCTCAATCGATGTTAGTCCGAGAAGTTGGTTGATGAAATGAATCTCTCCTTTATTACTTTCTTCTTTTGCATAAGCTTGTTCATAGAAATTGATTGAAGAGGCTGTAACTTTAAAGTAATTTGTCCTAAAATCATAGCCTCATCACTTAAAAGTTGAAAATGAGAGATTTGATGTGGCAACTATTCATGATTTTCAAGCATTTTTAAATAGAAGATCTAAAACCTATAAGATTTAAACTATTTATAAAACGAAGTTTGAATTGTTAACATTACAATGACGCAAGCCGAATGAAAAATTGTTAAATTTATGGTGATAAGAGAAAACTAAACGAATGTATAGTTGAATCTATAATACTAATAGAAAAAGGTAAAAAAGGACAAACATTTTTTCTTACATTGATGAAATATGCAATATAGCATTATTCATCATAACAAAGTGTACTCATACATATTCTGATGTATAAAACTTATTTGGATGGAGAAGCAAAATGTAAGGGGACTTGCATTTCTCCTTCCCTCTAGCTTACAAACCTAGTTGAATAGAGAGATGTAAAATAGAGATTTTAAGAACTTCAGTGAATTTAACGTAGTGTTAAATATAGCTCAAGAGAGTTGTTAATAGCATCAAAATTGGCCCACTAGATGATGAAATTATTATTTCTAGTGAAGTGTAGATGGGGGATAGAGATGTTGCCACTTTGGGTGGAGCCGAGATTAGAATAGAGTGGCTTTTTTGTGGCTTGGGGCACGGAGTGAAGGAGCTTGAAGACTCTAGATCAACAAAATGATGACAGAGATAACATGTCTCGATGCCTCAAGAATGAGAGATGTTCATGGTGTAGACGATGAATTGATAATCTTGGGTTATTCTTGAGGTATTAGAAGGGATTTGGGTGTTTTAAATGTAGATTGAAAGTTTGGAGCGTGAGATTTAGAATGTTTATATGCTATATATGTAAAATCTCCCGCATATTTTGTACTTCGTGTTGTTTATTTTTGGGCATTTCATGTTAGTTAAGCATTCCATCTATTCTCAAGTTATCTTTCTTCCGTTATTTTCTTTACTAATTTAATTTAATTTAATTTATTGAGTTCTATCTATCTCTTGCCCTCATCTATTAAGAAAAAAAATTATAATTAGCATTTTTTATTGATGTATAAGAAAACAATGAACATAATAACACCATATTCTATAAATACTTTAATCCTTTTTATAAAACATCAAGACCTATGCTATAAATTATTTAGATTTTGTTTGTATCATGTGAAAAAGGCTCTGAATATCATTGATGTTTAAGTAGCTCTACCCATCCAACAAACAACTTATGTTCCTTATAAATTCAAACAAACAAAACTTATCTTTGAACTTCCGGTTCTCAGATGACATTTGAGTCCATTAGTGTTGGACTATTATAACAATTAAAGGGCCACAAACAATCATGGTTAAGAGAATTGTTCCTAACATATCCAAAGCAAACATTGTGCATCTGATTCGTCTAACCAACTTTAATCAGAATAATCACTTAGAGCCGTTAATTGGGTTAGTGGGACTAGCAGAACTTGCAGGCATTAGATTCTGCGAGACAATGATTCAACAAATATTGATCTATATTTTAAAAAAATAACATAAAATCTCTTAAATGAATGACATATCTATCATGATCGAATATAATATGAAGGAATTATTTTCTACCGAGTATAATGTAGGTAGTTACTAATAACTCTGATTGCCTTGTCCAAAATTAATCACTAACTAGATTTCTAGATTACCAGAAAGTCGAGAAAGTATTAGATGTGGAGTCGCATGCATGCGGACTCCTAGTACAATTATACACTGTTGTACCCATCCGTATAAAAATGTACAAAAGTATTATACAAGGAGATTTTGGGATACAGATACACCAGAAAGTCATGACGATCCCCCAGTCGGATTCATGCATGAACAATACAATAAGGCCGAGCCAGCAGCGGGACCTGACCCGCAGTCCCCTTTTTGAGCCCAACTAATACATCACACTTCACATACAACCCAACCCAACCACTCCTAAACGGTCCGGGCCGATAACTAACACGGCCCATGATCACCAATTGTAGCGCCACCACACCATAACTCTCATCATTCATCAGCTCCCCCTCCACCTCCGCCGAAACCGGAACTATATCTGCTCCGAACATCGGTGACACGACCACGGTACCTCCCGCTTCCTCGTAAAGAAACGGCAGGGAGGACGATGGAGTGATGGGCTCGTCGCGGTAGGAGACGTATGCGCAGAGTTTATCAAGTTGAATGGATGCACGGCTATTAGGATTGCGAATGGCGACGGTGAATTGCATGCTAGAGGAAATTGCGATGGCTGGTGCTGCTAAGGTAGTTTTGTTTAAGTGGTAGATGGCGGCGCCGAGCACTGTAAAATGGGGGCGAGAGGGGCGGTAGATGAGATAGAGGACGAGGGCAGTGATGCCGGCGAGGACGAGGAGGGTGGAGAAGGCTGAGCAGAGAAGTTGAAAGTGGCTAGTTGTAGGGTTGGGAGAAAGTGCTTCGTTTTTTGCCATTTGAGTAAAGTTAGGAGAAGGGGGGAGTTTGAAAGAGTGTTCTTGATGAATGAATGGAATGGTGTGGTGGGGTTTTAAGGTTGTAAGTGTGGTTTTAAATTTGGTAAAGTGAGAACTTTAGTTTTTTCACAAAGTTTGTCTTTTATTATTCCTTTATGCTCTTTCTATTTAGTTCTTGCAAATTTATAGTTGGGACTGGACCAAAGGTTCCGAGTAAGGGTGTAAATGAGCCGAATAGAGCTTGAGCCATCTTTAATTTGAGCATGAGCTTGATTAATCTTATTAAGTTCAAGTTTGAGCTCGAACTTAAGCCCAAGAATTCGAGTCGGCTCACAAGACAACTTGTTTATTATAAAAGAGGAAAAATAATATTAATTTAATTAATGCTATAACAAAATGACAAATAGAATGAACAACTATGAGAGAGCTAATAAGAAATCATTTAACATAAAATAAAAAATATTATTTTTTAAACTTTTTTAACGTTAAAGATAAAGCCTTTAAATTTAATATATTTTAAATAAAATTTTAAATTATAATTTTCCAAAAGGAACCAGCTCACGAGCTAACCAGTCGAGTCAGGACTAGTTCGAGCTTGACTTGTTAGCTCATCAAGCTCACTTCATGAGTCACTTATCAAGCAGAGGTCAAGCCAGCTCACAAGCCAACTTAACTCACTTACACCCCTAGTTAGGATATGTTTTAAAAAGAATAATATAAAACAAAATTATTAGTTTATTTTCTTTTTTGGAATCAATTTTTGCATGCGGAATATATTTCTTCTTTTATGCGTTGTTGTAGTCACCCTCCAATGAAATTCTTATCTAGTAATTGAAATATAAGTAGGCCATATTGTGTTTATTTTATTAGTTGTTTTAAATGTTGATCTATAATAAAATTAGCTGTATATGAAAATGCACATAATATAGAAATTTAAGATACAGTATATGATAGATGTTGAAGTTGGTTACAAGAGATTGTACCCTATTCAACCAATGGAAAGAATATGCACACAACTAATGCACAAACTTAATTATAAAGAACATGATGGCTTAGGAAGCATGGACAAGAAGAAAGAAAAATATCTCCCACTTAAAGGTGTTTGGGAGTATCACATGTGTGCATGTTCCATGGCAAGGAAGACCAATTTGTATGGTCTAAGCTCTAAAGACATCTTTGTCATATATACAAATCTAAGAGCTCTAGATTATTTCATCTTAATAATTTTAAAATTATGTTAGACATTGATGTGGATTTTATTGACAAGTTAGGGATTACAAAAAGAAGAATGAATTCATATAAGATGAACAGAAGCCACCCACACCGTGTTTTATTGCCTCATCTCCAATTGTTGAAGGCAAGCAAAGGCAAAGAAAGACAATGAATCTAAATGAGATTTAGGTATGGCTGATGAACTTCACTTTGTTTGTTTACTTGCAAATAGTGATTTATTTGAATTTAAAGAAGCTATACAAGTTGAATGTTGAAAATGTTGTTGGGGGTTTTTTTTTTCAATACCCATTGAAATTCCCAAATTAATTTCAATACCCATTGAAATTCTCAAATTAATTTCAATACCCATTGGGATTCTCAAATTAATTTCAATACCCATTGAAATTCCCAAATTAATTTCAATATCCATTGGAATTCCCAAATTAATTAAAACTCTGTTTTAATTTTAATGACCGTTGGAATTCCTTGGTGTTTTTAAGAGAAATAAATTTCAGAATGTGGTCCATATAGTGTCTAAGTTCAACACAAGAATTTAGTGACATTCCATAATGTGCTCACATCTACTGAACTCTGTGATGGACATAGCACTATAAATTAGATGTGATGTTTGTTGTTTTGGTCCCTAAACTTGCTCCTCTTCATTTTATTTGCACCATCGGGTTGTGAGTGAGAAAAGCTTAGAAGATCTATAACAAAAAATTTGTCGTGTGAGTTGTGAGTGTCGACTCTTTTTGTATAAATTATGGCTGGAGGTATGTATGATTCTATCTTGCTTTCGCTTATCGATTCAAATATGTTTGTAGATCTAATATGGTATTTAGGTAAAACAAATGCACAACCGTTGAAGATACCAAGTATCACACGAAAAATAGCACCTCATGGCTTATAACTCAATATCAAATTATTTCACAAAAAAATCAAATAAAAAATTAAAAGAGGGAAGTTAAAAGTTACAAATTTTCATTTTTTTATGATAATTAAGAAGATGTAAGTAAAAGGCATGCATGTACTTTTATCTCAGTAGAAGCTTATGTAAAAGTGATTCACAAGAAATTGAAGATGTAGGATTACAAAACTATAAAAAACTTAGCATAATGTAACACTAAATTATAAAGAATATTGAAGGCCAGGTGGTGGGCCAATCAACTTCGAAATTTTATTTCAAAGCTTAAAATATTTGAAAAGTACAAGTTCAAACATTTTGTAATATTAAAATTACAAGCTTTTATAAGCAAAACCAAATAGAGACTCACTACTCACTTTTAGGCTATTGAACGAATCCTTTGTTGCATCAAAGGTACATTAACTATGGTTTATTATAGTTACTCTAAATTTTTAATTTTTTAGCTACCTAGTGATAAGGCTAAAATATCATATGTAAAGAAAGCAAAAGTAATTTATGTTTACTATTGGTAGCACAACGTTAACTTGGTATTAAGAAAAGCAAGTACTTGTTGCTCTCTCCATCTATGAAGATAAATATGTTAAAGCTTCTTCGTGTGTGTATGTGTGTGTCATACAATATGACTAAGGATTTTACTAAATGCTATAAATCTGCTCAAAGTAAGGCTACGAAAGTGTATGTAGACAATAAATCTGCAATGACACAGACAAAAAAACTCGTGTTTCATAAAAGAAGTAAAAATATTATTATTTATTTATGCAACCTAAGAGATCAAATAAATGAAAAGAAAATCCAAATAGAGCATGTCAAAGTTGAAGATAAAATCATAGATTTTATCACTAAGCACTAGCTACAAAGAAATATATAATATTAAAGACAATTCTTTTTATTTAAAGGGAAGAATTTGATATATAGTCTACAAAAACTCAATATTATGGACCTTCTAGAATGTTCAAGTTGTACATTATTATAGATAATTTTAAAATTAGTCATACATTAAAAAGTAATTTGAAACATGTGTTAGTATATCTACAAAATTTATAGAAAGTAGTATGAATTTCTTATTGTAGAAGTGTTTAGAAAATAAGCTTTGGGGGTTCCACATAACTATTTATGAACATGTAAGAGGTAAATGCTATGTAACTAAATGCTTCGTTGACATGAACATGCACCATGACTTTTAAGAACTATAATCTATTGAGAAGTACAAGAGAAAAAAAAAATTAGCTTAAAAAGCTTCTATTAACTCTTCTATTTTACAAATGAAAGATGAAATAGTAATGTCCATCTTGTTGATCAAATGTTATATGATAATCTTGATATATTTTTTTGATCAAATGTTATATATTTTGAAATATTTTTTAATATTTATATTTTGCCTATTAATTCCCAAATAAAATTGAAGCTCGAGTAAATTTGGAAGATTTTACTTATATACGACTTAATTCCTATGCATTTATATAGTTAATATCTAAAATTCAATTTTTACATATATATGAAACTTTTTTATACATGAAAATGTGTACTTTACTTTCAAGAAAATGTCTACTTCACTTTTAAAATTTAAAATAACTATATTTTTGATATAATATAAAAATATGGTTGGTATAAATGTAAAAAAATAAGTAAAATTGAGATGTAGATGTTTAAATAAATAAGAAATGGGTGGCATACCACGTACAATCATCAATAATGGTTACAGAGAAAGTTGAGAGAATGTTGGGAGTGGAGTTGTATGCATGCATACTTTTAGTACAATAATGTTGTAAACTATTGTACACATCTGTACAATATTGTACAAGAGTTTGCATGCATATGTATTCACTGGTTTTTTGCCATTTGAGTTAAGTTAGGAGAAGTGAGACAAGTGTTGTGGTTGGAAGACAAGAGAGAGGGGAGAGGGGGGATGATGGTGGGGTGGGGGGGGGGTGTAAGGAAATGAGGGAGTTGGAAAAAGTATTCTTGATGTGGTGTGGTTGTAAGGTTTTAAGTGAGGTTTCTAATTTGGTAAAGTGAGAACTTTAGTTTGCTACAAAGTTTTTGATTTATTAATCCTTTATTCACTTTCTATTCATTTCATGCAAACTTTTAATTGGGATGGAACTCAACAAAAGTTATGTATATGTTTTTAAAGTAATAATGTTGAATTTTGATTTGTCTCGGAATCACACCTAATGAATGAAAGTGTAAGACGAGAGAGAGAGAGAGAGAGGGATTGAGATGGAAGTACACGGTAACGAAAAGTAATACAAATTATTGATTAGTCATTTCTTATGAAATGATCCACCTATTTATAGGGAGGAGGTACAATATATAAAACTACATGTCTGCTCATAATTTAATGGGGGCATTAAAAGTTCTTTTAGGTATTTTGCATATAAAAGTATTCAGTTCGATTATCCTATTACTTGGTTGGCTGAAATTAGTCATTCTTGGTTTGGCAAGTCTTGTTTGTCTGATGGTGTTGAATCAGGGTTGTTGATGGACTCTTAATGGTCTTCAGGTTAGCAAGACTTGACTCGATCAGCTTAGCTTCGATGGCCTGCTTTTCTAATCTAGTTGCCAACTGTTGATCCCTTGATAAGGAACTTGTATTGCCAAAGCAAGGCTAGACTATCACGCAGAGGATTAATTACCATGATCTAATAGTTAGTTCACTCTTTGATGAGACGATCCTTCATGTTGTGATATGTGATTATGCCATGACCAATTATCAGACTCGGATGAGCAATCTCAAGAGCATCTATGAGATAGCTTGTAACTTGAGTCAATTTGTGGAGAGAGACAAGTCGATGCTTCTACTTAACTCAATTACCCTTGTTCTTTAGTTTAGATGACTTACATTCGATTGGCTTTTAGCCCTAGTTCATTGGGGTTACACTTCCTCAAATAGGTCTTTTGACATTATGTAGGTGAACCCTTAGCCTTCTGCTAGTGAACTCTTAGTCATTAACTGATGGACCTTTGTTCTTCCACTGGTGGACCCTTGGTCTTCTGCCAGTGTGCTTTTCGTCTTTCATCTATGGTCACTTCTTGGTTGTGCTTTTTTGTACTTTATGCATATTGGATTTTCTCATGATTTTTATAAATGTATATTTAATGTACATATTTTAGTTCTCCACTTCTCTTAATTCTTGAAAGTAAAAGTTGTGATTGAGAATAAACAAATTAAATGCAAAAGTAGATTCATTTATTTCATAATCAGAGCATTTATCAACTGCATTCTCTAGATTTCTATGCCCATGGCCCATCTAAATAAGGCATGATTGACACATTTGTTGTCACATTTTTTTTTTACATTTTTGAGTTCTGATCGATCGGTTCTTAAAATTTCTACATGGCCAGTGCTTAGAAGTGTTAGAACGATTCTCCTAGTGTTGAGAGGATGAGGAGAGTTATTAGAATGCTTGCGTTGTGGGTCCATCGTGAGGCAAGACAAACCAGGCGGGGAGAAGAGGCCTGAGGGGAACATGGGGCCGTATGCATAAAAAAGGCTATAAGACAAGGTTCATAATAAGAAACCAACTTCCAAGAATCAGAAGCCAGTCCAACTGACAAGCTAAGTGGGGTCGTCCGACTCACTTCAAGGTCTTCAGTGAGAGAAGGATCGAGCAGATGACGGAAATAGGCTGGACAACCAGGCTGCAAATCTGTCGACCCAATAGAACTTCAATGGCCTATAACCAGTCGGTTGATCCTCCTGTGTGGGAAACCATTGGAGTCCATTTTTTCAGGGGAAAAAACTGCTTGTGCAGTGTCACCAACTAAGGAAAGGAAGACTATGACTATTTCATCAATGTCTTGTGGTGGACTGAGATGGATCAACTGATTGGTATGAGAAGGCTCAATCTTCATGGTTAGGAAAGTTTTCTTCATGTTTATTAATGCTTATTTTTTGATTCAGAAGAGGCGATCTGAATCATCAACTTCTAATTTCACTAATGGGGGATTATGGTCAAATTCTGATTTCAGGACTGGTTCGTATAACCAGTCGGTTGATCCTCCTGTGTGGGAAACCATTGGAGTCCATTTTTTAAGGGGAAAAAACTTCTTGTGTAATGTCACCAACTAAGAAAAGGAAGACTATGCCAACTTCATCACCGTCTTGTTGTGGACTGAGATGGATTAACTGCTTGGTATGAGAAGACTCAATCTTCATGGTTAGGAAAGTTTTCTTCATGTTTACTAATGCTTATTTTTGGATTCAGAAGAGGTGATCTGAATCAACTTCTCATTTCATTGATGGGGGATTATGGTCAAATTCTGATTTTAGGATTGGTTCAAATGACTCTGGCGCTGGCCTAGAGCGAGGAAAACATGCTAAACTACCTGACTAGACCCCTTGCGACCTATTGAGGCGTGATTGACTGGGAAAGGATCTATCCTAGTTCACTGGCTTGTCGGTTGGAGAACATTGAGGACTTCTAAGTTAGGCTCTCTGGAATGTAGAGGGAGGAGCTGGCGGTGCTTTGGTGGGAGTTGAAAATTGTTTGTAAAACTTGTTTGATGCTATGAATCTAAGCAAAAGGTGATTGTGTTGATATGTTTAATTTTGGTGGTGAGGTTATGTACAAGAAGTTACTTTGGTGAGGACTTATCCCGACCCAAGCAACAAGCAAACCACTTCTAAAATATTTTTTGTAATAAAATTATGAGTTTTATTATTTTTTTAAATGAAATATAATTTTTTAGAACTATTTCTCTATAATATTGTGTTGATCTAATGCACTTTTCAAAATCAAGGTACATTTTTAACAATTGTTTTGCTTCCCTTGATGCATTATATATAAGGGTGAGTGGTTAGAGATGCTTATTTTGCTTCTCTTTCTTGGTTTCTCAGCTCTTCCTTATTTTCATTCATATGGCTCCCAAGTACTGCCCCTTATTTTTGGGTCAACTCCAGCGTCATACATGTCAGTCTTGTCACCCAAAAGGTTGCTTTCCTCCAAGACACCTGCATCTTTTATGATTCAGTTCTACATCAGACCATCGATGGGTATGACCGAGTGACCAACCTATTCGGGGGAGATCTCATTTTCTTACAAAGATAAACTCTGATGGGGCATCTGACTTCTTTTTTGCCATGAGTTGTGTTCATTGTTCAACCATTATGAAGTGCTTCTGGCTCAAATCAAGGCAAAATTTGATAGCACTCATCATAACCTACATCATCTAATACCAGCAAGCTTGGGTTCCATGTTTGCTGGAGTTGTTCACCTATGCTTTGATGGATACTTCCAATTCAGTTCAGTTGGAATGTTCCAACTACTGGGACCTGGAAACAAAATCAAATATTGGAAGCTCTGATTCTTCCTTGGGTCTTTCATCAGCATCTGGGAAAAACAGATTATCCTGAACAAAGGCATTTATAAAAAAAAAGTTTATTCCACTTCAAACCTGATGTGAGGCCGAAGAAGTGGAGGGGAGGTTATTGTCAATGCATCAATACACTATTGGCAGGTTGTCAACCAAATCTTGGATTTGGATAGGTTTGGCTCCATGATTACAACAATATGTAAGGAGTCAGACATCCAAGAGGTCCAGCGATAGGAAGATGAGACTACTCGAGTTTCTCAAAAAATACTCGTAGGAAAGCCACCTGCCATGAGGCTATAACAGTGGAGAGCCAAGAGATGTCCATCGCTCATGTCGGCAAAAGGAATGTTGGTGCGGATTTCATATACTCTATCTCTAAGACCTTTGTGGTGATCCAACTAGTTTCAACAAGAGAGCTAATACTAATTGAGCGAAAGGCTAAGACATGTTGTCCCGGAAGGGCTGATTGTCTTCATATCATAATTTACAGGATATACAAAGTCATTCCTCAGTCTCCATCTGTCATCTCTTGGGCCCTCCTGGCTAATTCTGCCTTCGAGGACGTAGGAGTGGAGTTTTAAGACATAATCTTCTTAAAAAGTAACAACCTACATTATCTCATATTCATTGAGACCGACCATACATGATTTTAAAGTTTTTTAGGTGATTTAGATGGAAGTCATTTCCAGGCAGAGTTATAAGTCCATTGCATATTTATTGTGTTTTCCTTTCCATTACACTAGGTTTATGTTGTTTCATTTCATTTGATAAACATGGTCTTTAATTTTAAGATTTTGAGGTCGTTTGTCTAGTTACGAAATAAATCATCACCCTATAAGGCTTCCTCATGATCATATATCATGTGATATAAGTCCTAAATTTCTAATAAAATGACAAGATTGAAACATCAAATAATTTTTTTCAAAATATATAATGTCAAATAGTAGGTTAGTTGAGGTGTCACTAAGTATTCTCAATATCAGCAACATCTCATACTCTATATTTCTTGTGTTATATAAAATATTGTTCCACTTCTGAGTTTTCTTATTTGATATTCCAAAGAATCAATTATGGAAACTAAAAATTAAATTCCTTGAAGATAAAACCCCAACCTTAATTGAAAGTTCTCTTAAGTAACTTTGATCATTTAAGATGTAATTAATTACAGGTGATTGCTCTTATAGGAAATTAACGACCAATATTAATCTAAATCATATCTAATCTTCAGATTAGGGAAAAGATCTGTTGGCATAACATAGACCAAACAATATATCATAAATTTCATTGTTTGAATAATTGAGCCAATTATTAAATGTTATTTTAATTTTTTTGAGATGATATATTATTTTTAATGTTGTGTTTGATTATTTAAATAATTAAATATTCAAGATATTTTTTATTTTTATTTCAAACTAAAAATAAATAAAATCACTTAGGGGATTTTGATTTTTTTTCGGGGCTCGACAACTGAAATCTACATAGAGAATGCAATCTACAGCCGATAAAGGCCTCAGTGCGCCTGAACTGTTGTCTGTCTGACGGCGCTCACTTAGCTTTGTCCTAGTACCAGGACTCTCCTACTGTGTCGTGAGCTTGAGTCATCCTTCGACCATAGTGCACTGGAGCTTTCTGTTAAGTGTTATGCTCTTCTATTGCTTTCTGATGGCATCGAATAAGTGACCCATCATATTGTCCTTCAACTCTTGGATATGTTACTCAATCTCTTTAGTGCACTCCATGTTTACATTGTTTTTTTGGTGGGTTTCTTCTCTTTGCACTACTCCTATTCTTGTTGGTAGTATGAACCACTTTTACCGCACCTTTTAGAACGTTGAATTTGAATATGTCTTGTAAATCACATCCAAGGAATAGAGCATAGAATGAGAGAGAGAGAGAGAGAGAGTGTGTGTGTGTGTGTGTGTGTGTGTGTGAGAGAGAGAGAGAGAGAGAGAGTGTGTGTGAGACTAGTAATGAAAAGGAAAATGAGGGAAAGTGTGTAATCTTTATTCCAAACATCTCATATTTATAGATAAAGGAGGTACAATATGAGAAGTCAGATTTATCCCCCCACTTAAATGGGAAAGGTATAGGTTATCATAGGTATTTCACCCTTGTGGGCCCAAGGCCTTGCTGCTTTCTAGCTCGGCCGGCTGACTTGACAAAACTTTTGCCAGCTTCGCCAGGCAGATGGATATGATTATGCTACTAGTCGAATGTATCCATAAATGTTGTTGATTAGCTTTGCTTGTTGTGGGTTAATAGGACTGGTGGATCGTAAGCATAGTTCGGTTGTCGATCCTCAATCTCCACCAAGAAACTTTTACAACATGGTGAAACTAGTCTATTACGTAGACGGTAACTCTCCATAATCTAATGGGCAGTTTTCCTTAAACGAGAGAATCATGGTAGGATGATTATGACATGTATTTTCTTGATGACATTATGGGAAGCGGTTAAGTGACCTTTAGTTTGATAGAATCATGGGGACTAGCTTCTCTCTCGAATTAGCTTCATCGTGATGACATGTTTGGACGACTCTTTTTCTTTCTTATGAACGAGTCACTCTAGATGATAGCACTTTAACTGCTCCTATGATTTAAACAACCTTGAATTTTCTATATCCAATCGGATATCGTTTGTCGATTGACCTTTTGGTGAACCCTCTGGATAATAGGGCTTCTTTTTTATTACCATTACTGCTATTTTTGTAATGATTAGTTTTCTATAAATGAGAAATTTAGCATAATCCACATTTTAACCGAAAAAAAAAAATTCAAATTTTTCCTTCATGGACACATGGAATGAATCTCATTCGAATATTCCGTCCCGTCATCTTCTTCTTCGTCTCCATCCTCCCCCGAGATCCTTTTATTAACTCTCCGGCTCCAACTGCGACCTCGTTCAATCCAATCCATGGCGACCTTCCCCACCCCTCTATTCTCCATCCATCATCAAACACCCAAGCGTCCTCGGCTCATTACCTCGTCAGCGGCGGGTAACGGTAGGCGTCCATGGTGGGCTCCCCTTTTCCACTCTGCGTTCTCCGGGGATCAGTGCGGATCGGAAGATCAGGTGACGGCGAGCGATTCCGATGAAGAAGCGAAGGAAGACACATCGACGGCGGCGAGAAGTTTCTCATCGCTGACGCCGGAGAAGGCTCGGGTTATGCGAAGGAAGCTCCGAGCGACGAAGATCTGGCATGACGCCATGTACCACTCCGCCATCGCTTCAAGGCTAGCATCTCCGGATCAGGGTTAGTGGCGTCTAGATCTCTTTTCTTTTTCAGATCGCTGTAAATAAGCTTTGATCTGCAGTTCAGAGGTTTATGCACGGTAGGTTGGGTTAGAGTTATCTCCCTTTTCCCCTTTTTTTTAGGTGGAGGATGGAAGAAGATGGGATCTGTAGTTTTTATGTTCTGTATGAAACGACTGGTGCGAATCAGTATGTTCTTCTTTGCTGTGTGAGGCTGTGGAAATCTGTTCGTATATTTCCGAATGTATCGCTCATTTCCCATCTCAAAACTCTGGAAAGTTTAGCTTTTCTGTGATCTTCGGCTCTGTCAAAGTTAAGATTTTTTGTATTGCAGATATAAAAATATAAATTAATTTTTTATTAATATTATAAAGCACTAAATAAAGAGTGAATTAAAAAAATCTAATATAATTATAATTAAAAATTATATAATTTAATTAAAATAAAATAAAATTTTATTGTAAATGAAATTACATACACATTATCTAATTCTTTTATATATATATATATATATATATATATATATATATATATATATATATATATATATATATATATATATATATATATAAAATTTTAATATTTGTCATCTAATTTATGCAAGAAAATATGTATTTCAATTTTTAAAATGAAAATAGTGTTATGATTAATTTGGGTGTTTCTCTTTTGGAGAAATTTGGTGATTCGATTTTTAACTGGTTTAATTTTCCTCTCAATATTAAGCTCAAAGATATTGTTCACAATAATTGTTAAAATTTGCTTCTAAATCATCAAGCTCCT
>NEWO01000051.1:1450622-1465421 GCA_003013225.1 Phalaenopsis aphrodite
ATATATATATATATATATATATATATATATATATATATATATATATATATATATATATATATATATATGATGAATAGTATTTTTAAAATAAATTGACCACAATGCTAAAAAGATTTATAATCAATTAAAAGTATTAATGAAGAAAATAGAATAAAAATTATTAATTTAGATTCAAATGATGTTTTAAATCTTGCCCAAATCCTTAACAACTTACGACTACGCGAGGGTTATCAAGATGACTCTTTGTTCGTGAACGGCTCGTGTTCGGCTCGCTAAGCGAACGACCGAACATGAACACATTTTTTGAGCTCGAAATATAAAAGAGCCGAACACGAGTTGAGTCGGGGCTCGCTCATGTTGCGCTCGTTTACACCCCTACTTATGAATTATGATTAATATTGATGATTTTATTTTTCTTAATTTTTAAATTAGCATTATATCAATGTATTATAAAAATATATTATGTGAAATAATTTTATAATTATTTTATTATCAATATTATAATCATTTATTATTATATATTATAATACAAAATTCTTTAATATTTTTTAGGCCCAATATATTGAAATTTTAAGAATTTCTTTAAATGTATATGCTACACATATTTTTATTTGTAATACTCTTTAATAATCTTATATTTTAGAATGTATTAGAAATATAAATGAATTCTTTTATTAATATTAGAAAGATCTAAATAAAGGTGAGATAAAAAACTCAATATAAATTATAACTAACAATATAATTTAATTTAAATAAATATGATTAATTTTTAGATTAAAATTAAATTATTTTATTGTATTATCAATTAAAAAAATTTAAAGACAAAATAAAAAGAGGCATTTGCATACATAATAGCACACATTCTTACGCATGTACGTATCTCATGTCTAAATTTTTATACTTACACACATAATACTCAAAATTTTATTATCACATGAAATACAACATTCTTACAACTTTTTGAATGTGAAATGAATATTTTCATGCATAGATTTTGTTGAGAAATTAGGGTGAAGAAGAACATGAATTGGCATAAATTCAGAAGAACCAATATTGGTGCATAAGAAACTCCGTGATGTATTTTCTTCTAAGGTGCTGGAAATTCACCAAGGTGAAGATTTGTTAGACATATGGAGATTTGTTGTGTATATGTATTTCTTCTAAGGGGCTGGATATTCGCCATGGTAGAGATTTGTTAGACATGGCTCATAATACCAGAATTTGGAGCCTCTTTGAATGAAGAGATATCTCTTGGAATTGAAGAAGAGTATCTCTTGGAATTTAATGGGTTGGATCGAGCGAGGGCTCAGCGGAAACAACTCACACTGGTGCACAAGAAACTTCATGATGTATTTTCTTCTAAAGGGTTGGATATTTGCCAAGGTGGAGATTTGTTAGGTAATGTATTTCTCTCAAGGAGCTGAATATTCACCAAGGTGAAGATTTATTGGGTATATGTATTTCTCCTAATGGGCTGGATATTCGCCAAGGTGAAGATTTGTTAGATATGCCTATTATACCATAAATGGGACAGATGCTAGAGCGGAGTGGAGCGGAAGGATCTGTCCAATTGGGGGAGTTTCATTATGTGGCTTGGGGGAGTGGAGACAACACCTCGCGGTTTGATACATGGGTAATTTACGTAATTACATATTATACTATAGGGTTATATATATGTCATGTTTATAACCCTATGTGAGTCTCGGAGATTCTGAGATTCTGAATCTTGTATTTTATATTTTTTTCTGAATATTGAAAAGGAAGTCATCGCTCTGCTCCCGAAGATGTAGGCATCTTTGCTTAACCTCGTAAATCTCCATGTGCTCTTCTAGATTTGTGTCGATTCATGTTTTTCCTTACTCTAATTTCTCAGCAAGTGGTATCAAAGCTATACCTAACAGGTTTAAAACACTAAAGTGTTATCTATGTAGCTAAGAAAGTTTAGGGGGGTGAGATATATAGATACATTAAGAACAGTGACCTAGGTATGTAAATTTGTCATCAAAAAAATAAAATAAAGAAAATTAATTCCATTTAAAGCTCATGAAAAAACTTCTTAAAATAAAAAAAATGCCATTAAAATTAATTATAAATTATAAGTAAAATATATAATTTATTTTAAATAAAATAAGATTTAAAATTAAATAAAATTTAAAATAATTTATATATTTTAAACTTAAAATAATTAAATTTGCTTAATTTTTTAAAAAAGTATAATGCATTTATTTAATACAAATAAACTTTGGGTGAAAGTAAAATTAAAATCTAAAAAAAATAAAAAATAAAAACACAAAATTCATAAATACTAAAACCTGCTCCTTTCGTTTTATTGTTAATTTGTTAAGAAGCATTACATTAATAACACTCAATTCCTACGTATTTACATATCTAACACCTAAACTTTAATTTTAATATATATATCACTTTATTTATGTATGAAAAATGAGTATTTTAATTTTAAAAAAAATATTAAAATAGTGATATATTTTTATTTGATATGAAAATTTTGGGGGTATAAAAGTAAAAAACAGTTTATGTTACGAGTAAATACCCAAAACTTTGCAAAATGAAAATCATGTCATCACACGAAAAAAATATTGTCTGGACGGCCAATGGGGGGCGCCGCGACACCCAGCACAGACGCGTATGACGACGTAATGCTCAGTGATTAATAGTCCGGGCATGCGATGTTCAGACATAAAATTTTTTCGCATCACATGTCAACTTGACGAACAAAACTTTCACTATTTTGCACTTGACACCGAGAAACCGGCAATTTGCCAATTAATATAAAAACTTTATTCAAAATATATTATGATAGACTGCACAATCATCATTAGGTTCTTTGGTTAGATAAGACTACATATGAGTGAGTCAAGTTTGAGCAATCTTTAACTTGAATTTGATTAAATTTAATGAGTTGGAAGTTAGGTCTATGAATTAGAGCCGGCTTCTTTATTATAAAAGAAAGAAGATAATATTAATTTAAGATAGAGTTATAATAAAATGATAAATAGAATGACAATTATGAGAGAAATAATAAGAAATCAATTAACATAAAATATAAATTAATAATTTTTTTAATATTGTTAATACTTTAAAATAAAGTCTTCAATATTTGTTTAAACGAGCCAGCTTACGATGATTCAAGTTGGGGCTAGGTTTGAGCTTGGCTTGTTAGCTCATCGAGCTCAGTTCACGAGCCACTTGTCGAGCTAAGCTCGAGCTGGCTCATGAGTCAGATTTACTCCTTTATACTCCTACATCAACCCTAGAGCTTATGTTACAGTTTTATTTGCCAATAAGCGAGTTTGAACAACAAGAATCAAGAAACAAACCTCTCTATGGAAGATTTCTATGAGTGCTTAAATCCCGGTTTAAACATTTTCAACCATGTTTAGGATGACAACAGAATGTGGTTATGTAATAAGAGAAAATTTAAAGAGAGAAAATGCCTAGAATGAAAAAACTCTTAGACTTTACTAGATTGAAGAAAACACGAGGTTTCAGTGCAAACGAATTGGTGAATCAAAACCTTATTAAGACAAGGAAATCACCTTGGCCTAGTGATTGAGAGCTTGGACTTTCAACCAAGAATTATTGGGTTCAAGACCTTACATACCTATGACTCCTTTTAGGATTGTGTCAAGATTCATCACTTGTAAATGCACATATGGCAAGTAGCCAATATATAAAAAGTGCTTCTAAATTTCTCAAACACTACGCAATAAAAATTTGCTAATTGACTTAACTTATCGTGAGCAACTTTAGAGCATTAGGTCTATAAAAATATTTAACACGCACTTGGAAAGAAGTGATCAGAGATAAAAAAAAAATTTGAAGTGAAAATCTGAAGAAAAAAAAATTCATGAGATTTTATATAGTCAAAATAGTCCACTTAAAATAGGTAGTTCTGCTTTCCTCTCAACTAGAAAAGTCTTCATTACAAAATTATGAATAATTACTTACCCATAATATTAGAATAAGAGTTTTCAGACAATAATGCTAGTTAAGTGACAAGCATTAGGCAACAACAACCTATGAAGAGTAATCAGGTTACAAAAGACATATGACAATAGTTGGACCATGAATTGTTGGGGGTGGTCGGTAACTATTGTTGGTGCTCCTTCTCTTTCATATCTCTTCATTAATCATCTCTGATTCCTTCTCGTGTTAAAAATGATGTTATGTTTATAGTGATTAAAGAAATGTGTTATGATAAATATGGTTGAAATCTCAAAATGGCCTACGGATCAACCTGAATTATTCTCTTAATTATATATTGCTCTTTCAGCATTTAAGTGTCTTAATGACCTTAGAATTGAGTGATCTTGGACTTGTTGATTTTCCCTCTTCAAATAGCTAAGATTCTACTATAAGCATACCAAATTTAAAGATTATCATAAGTCTTTAACTAAAATACTTTGATGCTTACAAATGTACTTCAAGATTTGACTTTATTTAAACCTGGACCGAATCACTTTTAGCATTGATTGGCCTGTCATTGAGATGTTTAATTAAACTTTCAGTTTGTTAAAATTAGAGTTTGTATGATCTCAAATTTAATTTCAAAAATTTCTAACATATATATTGCATCAACATTAATGCTAAATTAGCTAAATTTTAAATAATACACCATTTGCCTCCATTTTTTAACAATAAATTTGTGTTGTCCAAGAATATAGTAAATCAATGTGAAATTGTAATTCAAAAAAATTACAAGGCACCACTGATCGAACATTGAACATTGGTTTGGATTTGATTAGACCAATTCAAAATATTCTTAGGAAAAATAAAATTCAGAAAATTTTGTAATTTCCATAACCCTTTCTTCAAATATAAGTACTTATTAGGAGAAAAATCCCTTTTGTAGGGTCCAATCTTCTTCTTTGAAGGAACATGACATTGTTTTGAATAGGAAGTGTATATCTTCCTATCAAGTTTCATTGTTCAATCACTAAGAATACAAAACTTACACTGATAAAATTTAGAGTATTTTTAATATTATGAAGGAGTAATAAACCTTCATCCACAATGCTAATGCCAAAGGAATTATGTTCAATTCTTGTATGAGATGGTCCATTAAGAAAATTTTTAGAGCATTCGAGATTAATGGTGCGATGTCGCCAATCACTACTAATGCTTTGTATGACAGTGATCCAATTTTTTTTTTGTGAATTTTGCCCCCATAGGATCCTAAGTCCTTTATATATCTTTGATGTGCATGTATCATAGGAAATTTGATATGTTGCCCTTGAATCCTTTTTTTTTTCAACAACTAAGAGATATTGCCTTTCAGGGGGAGTATAATAGTTCTAATTCTTTTAAGGCTTATATCCTTCAAGGGTTTTGGATGAATAAAAATTATATTATCTTCTAAGGCTTTAGCCTTCTGTGATTTTTAAACAAGCAAATAACTCTTATTAGGCTTCTACCTTCAAAGATTTTTTTTTTTAAATTGTGTAATTTCTAAGGTTTTTGCCTTCTAAAATTTATATATATACATAGTTGTAGAATTTTAGTCTCATGAGATTTTGCTAAACCTTTTGAGATTTTAATCTACTAAGACTTTGTTTTAATGTATCTTTCGACTCTTATATCTTCACAAATTTTCAATTGATAGAGATTTAATCTTATAGAGTGTTTTTTAATAAAGATTCTCTTCAAAGCTAGCTTTTTATCAAGTTTACTTCATGTGCATGCTTTACAAGAGTTAATACTATGTTTTACATGTCATATTAAGTGATATTGTTAGTGAGAACTTTGTCTCCTATTATCTTCTCATCAAGACTATCTCATGAGCACGTCCTTCAAAGATTTTATAATGTGCAATATTATTTATTGGGAAAAAAATCATCAATGATAAAAATTAATTTAAAATATAAACATTTATCTTTAGAAAAATTGCATTCCAATAGTCATAAGATTATGTTTTACACATAATAATATTATGTGATATTTTTTAGTGAGAAATTTGTTTGCTATTATGTTCTCATCAAGACCATCTCGTGAGCATGTCTTTAAAAGATTTTATGATGTATAATATTATTTATTAGAAAAAAATTCATCAATGATAAAAATTAATTTAAAATATAAACCTTTTACCTTTAGATAAAATGCAAATTCTCTAAGAAATTCTAGTGAAAAATTCAACTTCTTTTAAGCTATTTTAATGATGAGCTCTCGTATATAACCGTAAAAAGAGTGTGATGACACTCTTTATTAATTTAGTTGAGATGGCACTCGTTAGCTTATAATTAATGAATCGGGTGACCTTAACATATCAACCATTTAAGTTCTTCCTATAAATGACTACAACTTTTAGTTGAATATCATTTTAAGCAATCGAAGTGACAATCCTAGAATTGCTTTCAATTATTTAGTCTTTCAGCATCTTCGGTCATTCGAGTTTATTAGAATTTTAGAAACTCATTAGATTATTAGCTTTAGATGCATTTAATAGAGAATATTTACTTCATTTATGCCAATTTTTGTTTGAATCCTTAATCTTTTGAATAATTTTGCTTTCTACATTGGGATGTTTGTGCAATTCCATTAGAGGCACTCTTGTAATTATTATTGAATTATTCAAATTACTTATGATGAGCATTGATGGTCTTGTTACTAGTCATTTAAGCTTCTATTTGATGAATGAAATCAACATAGGAGTGAACTATCTCTAGCATTAGAGAAAAATAGAAAGGTTAAGAATAATGATCTCCTAGAAAAATGACTTCAAATATACTCCTAAATTTTGACAAGCCTTTAAAGAGAATCTTTAAAAATGCTCTTTAAGAGTACTTTCCACATTTTATCAAAGTTCAAAAAATATGAGATGGGACTTTGATGACTTTAATTGACAACAAATTATTTCATAAAAAGCCTAGCTTGGCTTATCAAAGGTAATGATGGTTCTCCTAGTAAAAGAATGAAACCTATTAAGGGTGGTAGAAAAGACTTAATAGATGAACAAATAAGAGGCTTATTGGATAATATAAAATTATCCTCAAATGATTAATATGCTCAGAGGAATCAAAGGATCCATCACAAAAATCATAGTTGGTAGCTTGAACCCACATAAATGGGATTCTAGAAGGCTATGTCACCGAATTATTTTGGACCGTGTCACAGAATTATTGATGCAAAGACTTTTAGTTATTACATCAGCATGTCTTCTAGTAATCTACAATCAACTAATGTTAGTCAACATCCTACTTCCAATGCCCAATCCTTTGCCCCTTCAATCAGTCAACTAATGTCTTCTGGTATTCATGTCCTAATATTTGATATACATCAACATTGAATGTGTAGTAACAACATAAATCCAACATTCATTAACCAAAAATCATGGATTCATGTCCTACTTATGGTACCAGTCATTGCCTTTCTTTCATTGACTAATATTTGTTGACCAATGTCAAATCCCCTATGTTTCCCCTTCACTGATAATAAATATCTATCTTTTTATCGAACAATATCCATCAATGCCCCATACCAAGAACCAATCCATTCATGGCATCAACAAACACCTACCATCATCTTTAACCAACATTGCAACCTCACAATTACATCATAAGAAAGTCTATAACTAAATTACCATATTGTGCGTGCAAATTATTGTAATCTCAAGTCAATACTAGAGCTGGAAAGACTCCATAATTTTCTTTTTTCCATAGATTTTTCATGCAAAAAATATCCTTCAGATTTGTGCAATTCTTTGTGTTGTGTAAAATCTTTTCCAGAAGCTAAGAAGTAATTCATAATCTTTATTACCATAGATTTTATAACACAAAAGTGGCAAACAAAATCAATTGAAGGTATAGCTGAAATATCTAAATATTCTTAAAAAAAATATACATTTTGTCAGCTTCAAATATTAGATAAGGACACAAATGCAATCAAACTCAATTTCTGCCAACCATCATCCATTGTTTTTGTTCATTTCAGAAGGTAAAAAATCCTAAACCAAACTATGCAATGTTATTGAATGATTACTCAAACATAATCCAAACATAAAAGGTAAATTGTCTAATATAAGCGGTACAAAGGGACATGAATCGCACTAAAAAAACAATTGATCAAAACAAGTAAGAAAATGGATCACTGCTCCGTCAAATCGCTCTCTCTTAAATTCCTCTTATGCAAAAACGGAACACCAAATTAAAAACAAACCAGCCATAACCCATAAGCCCGCCCGTGTTGACCCGCCTGCACCATTGTTGTCATTTCCAGGTGTGGCTTGGGGAGCACCTACAATGTACAAGTAAATAGCCACCTTGTATTCGTAAGTCTATCAAATACATTATATCAAGCCATTGGTGAGATGAAGATATTATGAAAGTCATTGAAGCTTCAAAAATAGGCATATATTGATGCAATTCTTTGTATTTAACTTTCACATACTCTAAAAAATGTTCAAATGATAAGGGAGCTTAACATAAATTCATGATGAATTCAAAATTATTTGTTCTTCTCAACTTAGCTATAAGTCAGTTTGATCTCAACTCAATTTGTTAGAAATGCATTAGTCAAACTAGGCTTTGTCCCAATCATTTTAAAATTGAATGAACTTTTTATCCTCTATGACAAAATTTTAGTCTAATATATATATATATATATATATATATATATATATATATATATATATATATATATATATATATATATATAGTTTACGAGCTTTAGAGTAGCAAAATTCAATATATTTGTCTCAATTCAAACTAAATTATGCAAGTTTATTGGTTAGTACATTTCAGCCAAATCCTACCCAATCAAACTTAGAAGCTTATTTCTCAATGATTTTCAATCTTCAAATCAAATTCATATCGCCAAGTAACAAAATTTTTATAAGCATCCAATTAAAGATTCAGTATTCAAGGAGCTTAAAGATTGCAATTCCGAAGTCCGGACAGCTTTTCACAATGAAATTTGAGTGAACCCCAAGTAAAACAACACAATAGATAAATGGGTGCGACTAAAGATGGAGCAAAAAATTCAGAGACCATTTGAAATCACTTTTATTTTTCTTTTATTTTGTTTGATTTATAATTTGATTTGAAATGAAATAAATGTATTTTTAAAAATATTATTTTATTAAAATTTAAATATAATGATTTATATTATAATAATGGCAGTCACAAATAGAACAAAAATGACTACAGGTAAGACAATGCTAACGACGATGTAAATGGTGCCCAACAGCCTGTGGCAACTTGAGATGGTAGGCAATGGCAACAACCAGTGGGTATTGATAGTTGTAATTATTTTTAAAAAAATGAAAATATCTAAAATTTATTTTGTATATTTTAAAAATAAGCAAATTTAGTTTTAAAAATAAAAATAATGCAGGTGAAAAATATACTAAATAAATATATTTTTAAAAATTAAAAGCAACAACAACAATAGCCTTTATACCACTAATTGGGATCGGCTACCTGAATTTGTTTTCTCCGTTTGGTCCTACTGAGTGACATTTTCATTTAATTCTAACAAATTATGATCATTTTTTATACAATACGACCAAGTCTTTTGAAGGTCTATCTCTACTTTTCTTAACATAAGTAGAATCTAAGATATTTACTCTCCTAACCTGAGCATCAGATGATCCATGTTTAATGTGACCAAATCATATAAGACGACTCTCTCTACTCTTGTCTACTACTGGAGCTACACCAACTCTTTCACGAATACATTCATTTCGTACTTTGTCTCTAAGTGTCAAGCCACTCATCCACCTAAGCAAACTCATCACAACAATACTTAACTTAGCTTTATGCTTCTATTTTAAAGGCCAACATTCTGCACCATGATGCATTGCAGGTCTCACCATCATTTTATAAAATTGAAATGCACAAATAAAAAATAATAATAATCCAACTTGCCCTAAATGTCTATATTGAGGGGTTATTTCATTTCCTACATTAGTGGGGCAAAATAAACCAAATACAAGAAATTCCAATATTTTGACATTTGGTTGGATAAAAAAGAAATACAACAAAAAATTTTGATGAATTTGGACTTCAACCTCCAGTTCAAAACTAGTGTATTCCTTTTACACTATATTCCTTTTTCAGTAAACCAAACATCCCCAAATTGAATAATTATGATGGTTTTCTCCGTTAAATGTGATAATTAGCAATTTAAAATACCTAAGAAATATCATTCATGATTCATAATTAGATGCTCTTCTAACTTGTTCTTATTGCCTCAAGATTTGTCTCATCCAAGTAATCAATCTTGAACTAATATCAAACATTTAAATTCATATCACCGTTAGTACCAATGTTAAGACCATCAATTTATATTCTGTCATCCAATTCAAATCTCTAACAAAACTAATATAGGTATAAAGTCTCCAATGATCCATCCATCATCATCACACGTGAATTAATCTAGCAATAATCTTCAACGTTATTAGACCTTTTTCATTCTTCAGTAGACGGACCAAAATACCAGTGGCATTTGAACTGAGTGGTATTTTGTCTAACAAGGAACTTAAAATAAACATTTGAAAATCCACCTAAGTAATCACAGAAATTGGATTTTATGAGAAAGGAAATAGTCCAAAACTTAGAAAGGAAGATTTTATATTTTACATAGTTATATGACAATTTATGCACAATGCTTTGACACTATACATAGTTATGATTGAATTTGTCCAAACATAAAAGTGGCAAGAGGTATCCTCAGCTAATCCTCATTCCCTCAAGAATTATATGTCATACAAAACTTAATTAACTTTCATTCAAATATCTATGAAAACCTAAAAAATAATAAAGATAAAATTAGTAGCCTCACTTCTTCATATCAAAAGAAAGATCAAATTAATTCATTTCAATTCTTATTTAACATAACTTCAACCATAAATTTTAGTATTTATAATGTTTCCAATAACAAAATATTTAGGTAATTTAACATTTAAGTTAAATGTGTCTAGGATATGCTAATATAGTATTGGACTCAACACCAACCATCCATCTACTTTACCACTACTATATAACATTTTTGGAATGCACTATCCCACATCATAGGTAATAGTTAATACTTCCACTTAACCAATCAAATGTTGCATAAGCTAAAATTGCGGTGAGAACAATGGAAAAATATTCAAAATTCATGCTTCGAACTAATTATTATTTTATAAGTTTTATTATGTATTAAAAAAAAAGGGAGAATCAAAATACATGCCACATAATTCTTGTGTACTTACATATTTATCACCTAAATTTTGATAAACACCTATATAACACTTAAATATTTGAATTGCATAAAAAAATGTCACTAATATTGGCCATTTTAAAGAGAAATATATATTTTTATGCATGTAGTTTAATTTACCTGAGACAATAAAGTGTTATATAAGTAAATATCAAAGTTAGGTGTTAAATATATAAATAAATAAGAATAGTGTGGTGTGCATGGAATTCTCCCAAAGAATATATTACTCTGCTTAAATTTTCTTAGTAATTTTAAAAGTAATACTATAAAACCTTTATTATAATGAAGGATAATTTCTTTCATATACAATTATGTGCTATAAAAATCAGCTCCGTCAAATAATTAGAAAAAATAGCTCCTCATGATTTTTAAATCATATTAAAAAATATTTTTAAATTTATTTGAAATATGATGTCATGCAATTGAAATAAAATACCAAGTATACTTGTTTTTTGTATCACAATGTAAAAAAAAATCAACCATTCAATTAAAAAAATATATTATTAAATGAAGAAATTTTGGGTTAGGATATCAAACTCAAATCTGATCAAGATGTTTTTTTTCCTAATTATTGATTTACTTTAAGATGAATATATCAGAAATGAATATATTTAAGATGAATATTATTAAATGCAAAATAAATTTATCAGTGATAGGCTTGGTATAGCTCCTGTGACAGACAAAATTAGAGAAAGTCGTTTTAGATGATTTGGTCACATTAAACATCGACCATCTGATGATCTGATTAGGAGAGTAGATGTTTTAGATTCGACTTGTGTTAAGAAAGGTAGAGGTAGACCTAGGAAGACTTGGGCTAATTGTATAAAAAATGATCTTAATTTACTAGATGACACTAAATAGGACGAAATGGAGAAATAAGATTCATGTAGCCGGCCCCAGTTGTGGGATTAAGGCTTTGTTGTTGTTGTTGTTGTTGTTGTTGTTGTATTGATTTACTTTAAGATGAATGCCATATATTACTAATGAATCAACTATCTTGTTAAGAAAATAATCCAAAAACATGAAAGCCAGCCTTATTAAATTTGAATTAAGATAATAAATTTGACTCCAACTTATATATAAATTCGTAATCATGCTAGGGCATTTCCTTAAGAAATTGTAACTGATTGGTTTCCATATAATCTATGAAGCGGAGAGGATTCCATGATGAGCAGTACATATATTTATACTTGTAGAATTTAAATGGAATCAAAGTATTTTCAAATGAGTCATCCTCAAATCAGAGTAACTTCATTCTAATTTGATTGCAAGTGCATCGATTTTTGGAGGGATCAATAACTCCTTACCTGGAAAACCTGGTGAACCAGAGGGCGATTGTACCGCTGCAGGACAAAACAGGGGAATTCGATAAGAGATTTCACCAACATCGACAACAAATCAAGAGAAAAATTTAAAAAAAATGGAAATCGGAAGCAGCAGTGGTACCGGTTGTATTGCAGAGATTGGACGAGGAAGTGGTGATGCCGCAGTTGACCGGAAGTTTGAGAGCCTGGCTGACATCCACACCGAAGGACTTCAAGACCTCGGGATTGCTGAAGATAGCGCAGAGACAAGGTAAATCGGTTCTCACGGCTTCCCTGAGCGGTTTGCAGCAGTCCTCCGGAGGATTCGAACTGTTGAGAAATTTTTGGCACGCTATCAGCTTCGTCGCGCAAGTCAGCGAAGATCCCTGCGCCGCCGCGTTCGACGCCATCAACGCCAATATCGCCACCACCATCAGCGTGATTGTCGCGGAGCTTTTCGCAGCAGCCAAAACTCCCATTTTGAGCAAGTCAATTATGAGTCTCCTCTTTCACTTTACTATGCGTTCGACTCCCGCTTCTGTTATATTACTTCCAAGGCTTAGGGCTAGCGATTGTAGTCACCACCGGTGGATAACCGCAAGTGATTTGACTTCTAAAAGGGTGATCTTTCTTTATAACATTTTTAGAAAAAAAAACTATTTTATTTAAAGAAATAATTTATTGATTTATTGGAATCATCTCATGGGGTTGTTTATAAGCATAAGTTTTTAATAAATTTTAATTAGAAGTATATTAACTTTTTGTTTGGACACTTTTAACTTATTAGAACTTGGTCATTCAAATCATTGAATGAGGGTTGAACATTATAATGTAATAACTATTTAAATTAGTTTAATATGAGATATGATATTTTACCTTTTTTTTTCCTCACTTTTTTACTTAATCTCTTAGAATTAGATAAAAATATGGTGTTGAATAGGTCACAACAGAGAGAAAATATTCTTGTAGCCGACCCCACTTACGGTCTGTTTGGGGCAGTTGTAGCTTATTGAATAATATTCTGCTAAAATGATTAAAAATAATCTGCTGATAAGCTAGGTGCGGTGACTATTACAAATTTTTACTGTTTTTGAAAAAGTCATACCGTTGTCAATAAGCTCCCACCGCATCTAGATATGTGTGGTGTGAAAACATTGTTTTCTGCTTTTTGAAAACGCACAAGCTGTCAAAACGCAATTTACCCAAACAGACTAGATGAGTTTTCAAAACGCCACTGCACCAAATAAGCTGCCCCAAACGGGCTTTTAGTGTGATAAAAACTTATTTTTGTGGTTATTGTTTTATTTAAATCATTTATTTTGAGTCAACTAATTAAAATTGAAAAGATAAACCTTGTTCAATATGTGAATCGCTTGATTCATTGAACCCGATTATGGGTTGTTCTGTATGCGTCTATGTTAAAGCGCGTTTGAACTTAAACTGAATGATCAAAGAACCAGTTCACAATTGATTGGTCGAATAAGTTGATCTGAACTGAATTTAAAATCAAGACCAATTTAATCATTAAATAAATTAAAATTTTATTTCAAGGAAATATATTGTATTTAAGAATCATCAAGAAGGGGTCAAGATAGATTGACTTTGAGTGGGCTTGAAAAATGAATAAATTTGTTGTATTCATGTTGATCCATCTTAAGAATTATTTCTATGATTATTTTCTTATACGGTTTATAAAAATTGGTTGCCCTAAGAAATTGTTGTTATAAAGGTTTTAAATCTGAAAATCATATATGGCATTTAAATGTTTTAATAATTAGTCATAATTTTTAAAAATAAAGAATTAGGGTAAGTAGTTTGGAGATAAAAATATGCTTAAGAAAAACTTAAAGGGAAAGATAAAAAATCAAAGGTTGAATGGGTGATTAGGTGTAGTTGTTAGTGCGGGTTCCAATTTGAGTTGGCTTGTTGGGTTCATGTCTGACTCAACGTTAATCTAACATAAATATGCTTGATTCGAACTTGACCCTTTAATCATATGAGCCCAATTAGATTTTGAGTAAGTAATCCAATTGAGATTGTAGGTATTGGGAGAGGGGTCATCAAACCTAGCTCTTATGTTAAGGGGTAAAGATTATGAAGGCTAGTCATCAATGTGTTGCCATATTCCTCAAAAGATGTATTTTTTTTTTCCTTGGAGTTTGTCATATCAAAGTGTTGGAGCAATTTTTTAAATATATATATATATATATATATATATATATATATATATATATATATATATATATATATATATATATATATATATATATATATATAT
>NEWO01000051.1:1476071-1492541 GCA_003013225.1 Phalaenopsis aphrodite
TGTGGAGAGAACTTGATATTCTGCTTTGTTGGATGAGCGAGTGATGGTGGGTTGTTTCTTGACTTACCAGGATATGAGATTGGGCCCTAGAAAGGCACAGTGCCCGGTGATAGATCAACAATCAGTTGGATCGCTGACCCAACTTAAATTGGAGTAACTGTGGAGTGTGAGAGAACCTGATTGAATAGGAAGCATGAGATCTATTGTTCCTTTAATGTAGCAAAGAAGTCTTTTAAGTTACTAATTTCTATTCTAACACTTGTGAATTTCATTTGATGGATTTAGGGAAGGTGATTGACAGTGTTAAATTGCATTAAGGTCTACCTGCTCAAGAAAAGTTATTCTCATAACATACAAGTGACTTTTTCACCATCATTTTTTCATATTTCTAAGTCTGTTACATTTGATTATATTGAAAGTCAAGTTCGATTATGACATTATCATCCGAGTCATCTCAATTTTTATTATGTTGCAAAGTTGTACCGTCACTTATTTATTAATAAAAAATCAGAGTTCTATCAGTGTGAATCATGTCAATTGACTAAACATACTCGTCGT
This sequence comes from Phalaenopsis aphrodite, assembly GCA_003013225.1. NCBI lineage: Eukaryota > Viridiplantae > Streptophyta > Magnoliopsida > Asparagales > Orchidaceae > Phalaenopsis > Phalaenopsis aphrodite. The sequence goes on from NEWO01000051.1 coordinate 1,476,630, forward strand.
GTCTATCATTTGTCCAGCACAAACCCTCACATCTTTTCTTTATCATCCACAATGATATTTGGGGACAATCAAAATTGAAAATCATCAATGGAGTTGGCTAGTTTGTCTTATTTAGGATAGTTTGTCTTCTTTGTAGATTCATACACTAGAACTAGTTGGATATTTCTCGTGAATAATAATTTGAAATTGCAGAAATATTTTAGTTTTTCCCTAACATAATTTACACTTTGTTCAAATGTAAAATTTGGATACTCAAAATTGATAATGCAATAAATACTTCAATTCTATTTTTAGACCATTTCTTGCCAATAACGGTATCATCTATGTGACTTCTGTGACTTTTTGTGTTGAAACTCCACAACAAAATGAGATAGCTGAGAGGAAGAATAGACATTTCTTCGAGGTATTTAGGTCTAAAATGCTTTCTCACTAAATCCCAGAAGTTTTTTGGGAAGATGTCGTGCTCACAATCACCCACCTCATTAATAGAATGTCAAGCATGGTTCTTAAATTCAAGTTTCTCACAATTTTGTGATTAAAAAATACTCTCATGTCAGAACCTTTTCATTCCATCTTCTTTTAAAAATATTTGGCTCTCTTTTGTTCACATTCCCCAATCAAACCCGCACAAAGCTTAACCCAAAACCCATCAAATATATCTTCCTTGGGTATGCTTTAAAAAAAAGGGGTACAAATGTTATTCTCTAATTATAAAAAATATCATAACTCAAAAGATGTTATCTTCTTTGAAAACCAACCATATTATTCCAAATCTGATATTGGGTGGGAGAGTCCTGGTGAATATTAGACTTGGTATACTACTCTGGATACTCACATTGATCGGGAGTCATCACAATCTATTCTACTTCCACTACACTACTTGGGATACCTGTACTGATATAGAGTCATCACAACCTATTCTCCTTTCTTCTATTGCCCACCCGCCGCAACCGATCACCGTCCACAGCTGATCGAACGTCGCGGCCACTGCCAGGCAAAATAAAAATATTTTTTGAAATACAATGTTTTCAATATACTTCAAACCAAACAAAAAAAAAATTAAAATCCTACATTTATTTTATAGCAATCAAATAATTAGAAAGTATTTCAAATATGTTGTAGTTATAATACTCTGCAAATCTTTTATATTGCATTTTATTTTCAGCAAACCAAACGACCCCTTAAGCAAAACATTTGCACTCCACCTGTATTTTTATGAGAGGAACTCGTGCAAAATTTTCTCCTTTTTTATTTTTATTTATTTCTTATTTTTCTAACCTTTAAATTTATCATTAAATTACACAAACGCATAGATTTTGATGGTAAAATGTCATTATTTCCTTGCATGCGTTTTTCTCTAGGCAGTCATGAACTTCTTTTAGCCTTTGTTGAACAAACGTCATGTAAATAAGCTTATTTTAAAGGAAAGTTTTTGGCTTTTTATTAATATTTTTTTTTCCCTGTTTTATGTTACTGGTAGAAAGAAGCTGCCGCCTTCATGGAGAAAGTCCGGGCAGCAATTCTCAAGTATATTACAATCTAGTAAATGAACAATAATGAAAATCTGATTTTTAATTTGTTATTTATCTTCAGTATATCAATTTCATGCCCTTATTCTTTGAGTACTTAGCCACCTTAATAATTACTGTATTCTTATTTTATTTGAATTCTCTTTGAGCATAATGTTGTATATGAAAATTTTAATCTATGAAATCTCAAAATAAATTTAATGATTATTGAGATGTTTCTGGTCAACATGGACTCATGATTCATGAGATGCTGTTACCGTTACTGCTACTCTGCTATTGATCTCAATTTTATCTGAAATAGCTGAGATAAAATGGCCATGATGCTGATTACAAAACATTGTTCTCTACAGAAACAACATCAACAATTTCTAAAATTAGGCTTTATTGGTCATGCAGGATAAATTAATTATTAGGATGGAAGATTTGAATACATATCTTTTGTATTTACATATCTAATACTGAAATTTTAATTTTTTACATAAATGCCACATTCGCAATGCACGAAAAAAGTACGTTTCTCTTTTAAAAAATAAAATGGTGATATTTTTGATGTGATATGAAAATTTTAGATTGTGTAAATATTTTCAGGGAAACCGTCATTTAGTGCATCGTAGAACTAGAAATGGTATTAAGAGTCTTCTCCTAAGTTAGGCATCTAAGCACTCCCTTTCGGATATTGAAGCTGATGCATGTTAGATGTTATGATTTTGTATTTCTATTATTTTGCCCTATTTAAGGGTAGTTTAGACTTTTTTACTTATTGTATATATATACTGTTGTAACGATGTAATTGAGGTATTGGAAACCTGAAAAAATATTACATCAGTATTACACACGTAAAAATAACGTGCGTAGCCAATCAATTCACGCCACGACATTTCGCGCGGCAGAGAAAAAAAAGACGGCGCAGTAACACAGGGAATATTCTCTCCTGTGTTATTCATGTGTTATTGCGCGTTATTTATGTATTATTGCGTGTTATTCATGTGTTATTGCCTGTTATTCATTTGTTATTGATGTGTTATTGTATTATTATAACACCAAGTATATTCTCAGGACAAAATAACACATGAATAGCACACAATAACACTTAAATAACACGAGAAATATTCCCGACAGAGAAAAAAACGGCGCAGTAACACGGGGAATATTCTCTCCCGTGTTATTCTTGTGTTATTGTGTGTTATTCATGTGTTATTGTATTATTATAACACCATGAATATTCCCAGGACACAATAACACATGAATAACACACAATAACACATGAATAACACGGGGGGGAATATTCCTCGTGTTACTGCGCCGTTTTTTTTTCTGTATCGTGCGGGGTATCGTGGCGTGATTTCATTGACTATGCACATTACTCTACGTGCGTGGCACTCATGTAATATTTTTCCTTGGAAACCTAATCAGTTTTCTTTGTGTCTTATCTTTCTCTTCTTTTCTCAATTTTGCAATTTCTAATATGATATCAGAGACGTGTTCTGATCGAACTGTAACGTACTAAGCTCTCTCTCTCTCGCGACACACTTTGAGATCGAACGCAGAAACTCCAGTTGAAGGCGTACGAAGCCCTTGGCTTTCTGTTGCTTTGTGTTCCCCCCTGTCGTTCGCGCGACTCGCGATCCCATTCGCGATTAGTTTGTGCTCCACCCTGCCGTTCGTGCGATTCGCCTGTGCGACTTGCCCGATCCCATTCGCGATTGGCTCTGCTCCCTCCGTTCGCTCGAAAGACAAACCAAAGCCTCCCCTTCCATTTCCATTTTGCACGCTCCTCCTTTGCTTTCGGTTTTGATACAGGATCTGAGCCGAGCAGCCTCCCTTCACCTTCTCTCGTTCGCACGAAGCCGCAAGCCGAGCAGCTGAACCCCACCTCCTCTCCGTGGTTCCTGTTCGCACGGGTACAGCCAAAGCAACCGAAATCCTGATTTGACAATGAAAAGATGAAGACCAACCCAATTTTCAGCATCATTTGCATTTAGTTGTGGTTTTTGGGGTGATCTATTGTTATTGGTATCTTCCTTTTATTATTATTATTTTTTTGCATCATAGCAATGACTTGTGAAAAAGATGATTCTCTTTAGTCTATTAGTATGCAATTAAATGAACAAAATTACTCATATTAGAGTTATGTATTAAAGAGTTTTTTGAAAGACAAAAGAATGTGGGGTTATGTTTCTGGAACCTCTGTTAAGTCCATTGATGAAAATGAAGAAAAATATGAAGAACTGTTGGAAGTATGAGAAATGAATAATTAAAAAATAATCACCTGGATCAATAACTCGGTTTCACAATCAATCGGTGTCCAATTAGCAAAATATGAAACCGCAAAAGAAGTTTGAAATCATTTGGAAAAATTATATGTGCGGTCATATTTTGCAAAAGAATATCAATTAGAGATAAATATTCGTGCTCTTCAACAAAACAACATGAGCATCCAAGAATTTTATTCTTCCATGACTAATCTTTGGGATCAGTTATTACTTACTGAATCTGCAGAATTACGAGCTTTTAGACCATACACTAATCATAGAGAAGATCGGTGTTTGGTTCAATTTTTGATGGCTTTTCGAGATGATTTTAAAGGGCTTCGTGGAACAATTTAACATCGCAATCCTCTTCCAATAGTTGACTCGGTGGTTAATGAGTTATTAGCTGAAGAGATTCGTCTCAAGTCTCAATCTGAGAAAGGGAATGCTGAGAAAGGGATCCTCCCCACTCCTAATCCGTCTGTTATTGCAGCTACTCATAATAAAAGCAAATCTCATGGAAAGGTTGGTATTGATGAATGTAGTTTTTGTAAGCAAAATGATCATTGTAAAGCTTAATGTCCAAAGTTGTTGAACAAATCACAACAGACACGACAACTCAATCCGTTGCACTCACGAAGCTTTAAGACTCCAACATCAAATGTTGCAGCAGTTGTTCCTCTGACAGACTTTCTTGGTGTTGGACATGCATATTCTTCGGGTCTTATAGTAGTCGTGCTTGTTGAGTAGTTTCAAAAGTTTCTTGTCAGACAACCACACGTCATGTCAGACAACCACATGTCATACCCACAAACCTTTAAAACTCCAACATCAAAAGTTGTTCCTCCGAAAGGGAATGCATTCTTAAATGGTGATCTTCAAGAGGAAGTTTACATGGTGCCTCCACCAGGTGTCCATCATAATAATGGTGAAGTTTGTAAATTAAAGAAAGCTCTTTACAACCTTAAACAAGCTCCTCGAGCTTGGTTTGAAAAGTTTTCAATCGTGATTGCATCGTTTGGTTTTCATTCTAGCTCACATGACACTGCCTTGTTTCTCAAGAGTACCTCCCATGGCCGTATCATACTCTCTCTATATGTGATGACATGATTATTACTGGGGTGATGATAATGAGATTGTAGAGTTAAAATTACAATCAGCTCAACAGTTTGAGATGAAAGATTTGGGTACTCTTTCGATATTTTTTGGGGTTTGAAGTGACTCATTCTCCTAGAGGTCATCTTCTTTCCCAATTTAAGTATATTGGCACCATCCTCGAACAAGCTCGTGTCACTGATACTCGGACAACTGCTACTCCTTTTGAGCTTAATGTTCATTATACCTCTTCTGATGGTGTTCCTTTGTTTGATCCCACTTTGTATCGTACACTTGTTGGCAGCTTGGTATATCTTACCATCACTAGGCCTGATATTTCTTATGCAGTACATGTTGTCAGTCAGTGTGTTGCCTCTCCTACTACAGTTCATTGGGCAGCTGTTCTTCGCATTCTTTGTTATCTTCGGGGTACTCAATTTCAGAGTCTTCTCTTTCCCACATCTTCTTCCTTGGAATTACGTGTCTACTCAGATGCTGATTGAGATGGTGATTCCACCAATCGTAAGTCTACCACAGGATTTTGTAATTTTCTAGGAGATTCTCTCATTTCTTGGAAGATTAAGAAGCAAGCTGTTGTCTCTTGCTCCTCTACCGAAGTTGAGTATCGTGCCATGACATCCACTACTGCAGAAATTTTTTGGCTGCGCTCGTTACTTGCTGATATGTGTGTCTCTTTCTCTAGCGCAACTCATATGTATTGTGATAACAAGAGTGCTATACAAATTGCCCGCAACTCAGTCTTTCATGATTGAAATTGATTGTCATTTCACTCGCCGTCACTTTCAAGTGGCACCATCGCCTTACCCTAAATTTCTTCCTCCATGCAACTTGCTGACGTGTTTATAAAATCACATTCCACTCAACGCTTTTGTTTTTCGACTAGTAAACTCCTGATGATTCCCCTTGATGCATCGTGAGCTTGAGGGGGGGATGTTAGATGTTATGGTTTTGTATTTCTACTATTTTTCCCTACTTAAGGGTAGTTTAGAATTTTTACTTATTGTGTGTATATATATATTCTTGTAATGAGGTAATTGAGGTATTGGAAACCCTAGTCAGATTTCTTTGTCTCTTCTCTTTCTTTTCTTTTCTCAATTTTGCAATTGTTAACAATGCATACAATAGGTTATCCAAATGTGTGAAAGAGATCAGCTCAAATCCCCTTAGCATTGGTCAAGCTTTGATTTGGGAACTACAAAGTTTATGCTTAAAGATTTGTTGATTAAACTTTTGCAGATTTACTATGTTCTAGTTTCGGGCAACGTCTTTCTATTAGGATTTGTAAGTTTAAAATTCTCCGGCTTGATCATGGATAAAACTGCATAAGGTCCATCCCAGATGGGTGAGAAGCTAATTGGATTGGGGGCCATTCCTACTGCCTTAATACTTTGTAGAAGTCTCCAATAGAGATGGGACATGATTTTACCTTTCGATGGGAGTGGAGAATTGCTCTTTCCTAGTATGAGGTAGTTCTTTGCATGTACATGTCACGAGTCTTTGGGTGAAAATCTAGGCTGTATCTAAGTTTTTCTTCAATGTTCCTAGGACCAAATGTCTATACTCCAAGGCTATAGGATTTTGATATTGATAACTTTAAAGCTTAGAATTTTGATAGATTGGGACCAAGGCCTTTGTCTTGAAACATAAATTGTAAGAAATCTTACATGTCGATGTTTTTGAAGCAATGCGATAGGCTGAAAGAATATTAGGGAGTTTCTTATTCCATTAGGGAGTTTCTTATTCCATTATCCCCCGAGCCTTTCTAAGGTGTATTTTTAACCCTTTTAGTATAGTTTAATTAGTGGCATCTATATAATCATTTGCTGGAGGATATATGGGCTAAAACTATGCCGTAGTTGGATGTGGAGTTCTTTGCAAAAGAAGTGAACATTTTTTAAGTGATTTTAGTTTCATTATGTATAATAATTTTTTTAGGGATGCTGAAGCGTTAGATTATATTTTTTTTCAAATGAATTGCTTGCTATTAGGGATGCTGAAGGGTTAGATTATATTTTTTTTCAAATGAATTGCTTGCTATTGGTCTCCACATTTTTGTCATGTGGTTCTGATTCCACTCATTTAATAAAGCAATCAATAGACAATATGATAGTTGTTTGTTGTCCAATAGCAATAAGAATAGGTTCCATAATATTGATTCCCCACTGAGGGAATGGTCCGGGGCTTTAGTAATGAAAGCTCATTGGCGTCGTATGGCTGAGTAGAGTGCATCTGATAATTAGTATGTTTTTATGTAATGTTAAATGCATCATGCTTCATTGCTCGTCAGTAGAATCCTTGTTGTTTCATAAACTCAAGGACGAGTTACTTTCCTTTTAAGTGCTCTCCACAAATTCTAGAATAGTCATATCCTAGTGCATAATTGATTTTTGATGGTGGGGGACATTTAAGTTATGGTCCAATAAATGATATTTTATACAACTCTTTTCTAATAATAATAAAATTTGTTGCTTATTTTCTCATGTACTGTCAGCACATACATATCCTTGTAATGTTCCATTTTGTAAGAAAAGAGTGGATGCGGTCATCTTAAGAGGATTTATTTGACTTATCAATGGATTGTATTTATCTAAGAGCCTTGGGTGCTAGGAAACTATCTCCTCAATGGAACTCCTCTTAAATAGATCTCCAGTAGCTGAAGAAGCGAGCTTGGATAGGGCAACCACCCAAGTATTTTGTTTCCTAATTATTGAATAGTTAATTTGAAGTATCTCAATGCGAGGAAGAAGTGACTTCATCATGCATAGATATTGCACTAGTTTCGGGTTGTAGACATCAAAGTACCCTTCTGCTTGGGAAAGCATAAGTTGAGAGTCAGTATAAATCATCAAGTTTTGGACTCCGCAATTGATGGAAAACCTCTCTGTGATCAAGGCCTCATAGCCAATGACTTTATTTGTTTTGTGGATTTTCAAGAAAAACTCATACTCCAAAATATTTTTATGTAGGGAGATTATCATGATTATAGCTTCAGTGAGAGAGCTTCTGAAAGTCTTATAAACATATAAATTTCATTGAGGTTTCATCAGAGGGAGGTTTGGTAAGTCAATAGAGGCCAAAATGGTACAAACCTAACAACTACTTGTGATTTATTATTTATCTTAGGTAAAAAGCAGTTGTCAACTCTCTTAACTCTATTTCATTATATATTTAATTAATCATCTAGTTGCCTTCAACTTTTTTGTGATATGACTTTTAATGGTATATCAATATATTTACCAGTGGTATAGAGGTCTGAAAATGTGGATATTGTTTTCTTGCCTAAAATTCCAAGGCCATTGTTATATTGTCTACCGTTGGATAATGATCTTTTGTGTTAGAGAGAATCTTGCCAACATTTTAGATGGGTGGGTCACTCTGTTATCTTTTCTTCTCTTCATAAAGGCTGAGCTTATTACATGAAGGAAAAAAAAAGTTTAATAATCTGGATTTTATTAAGAAATGTCATGATTCTAAGTTTGGGGGACATTTTGGAGTTGATAGAACTGTCTATAAGATTTTATAATCTGGATTTTATTAGCCTACGCTATTTAGAGATGTGAATTTATAGATTAAAACTTGTGATAAGTGTTAGATAGTAGGCAATATTTCTAAGTGAGATGAAATGCCCTTAATTTTTACTTTTGAGAATGAGATTTTTTATGTTTATGGTTTAAATTTTATAGGTCCCTTTATGCCATCGTTAGAAAATTTGTATATTTTAATAACTGTGGGCTCTGTCTCAAAATGGATTAAGGCAGCAGCTCTTCCTAATTGTGATGCTCAAAGTCTACCTAAATTCTTAAGGAAGAATATATTTAGTAGATTTGGCATGCTTAGAGTGATCATTGGTGATGGAGAAACCATTTTAAGAATAAAAAAGTTGAGACATTAGTTACTAAGTAAGGAATTAAGCATATGTAACCACTACTTATCATTCTCAAATAATCGGTTTAACAGAAATGTCTAATTAGGAAATCAAAAAGATTTTAGAAAAAAATTATTTATTATAGTAGGAAGGATTGGTCTATGAGATTAGATGAAGGATTATGGGCTTATAGGACTGTACAAAACTCTTATAAGAATGTCCCCATATAGACTCATATTTGACAAATATTGTCACTTACCAGTGGAACTAGAACATAAAACTTATTGGGTTGTTAAGTAATTCAATTATAATATGAATGAAGCTGATGAGAAAAAAATATTGCAGTTAAATGAACTCGAGGAAGTTAGACAAGAATTTTATAGATATGTGAGAATTTATAAAGAAAAAAAAAGAAAAAAAATGACATAATCGAAAGATTTTGAGTCTGGAAATGAGGTTTTACTATACAATATTCGATTGAAATTATTTTCCGGAAAACTTAAGTCCAGGTGATTGGGGTCATTTATTATAGTAAAAATTTATTCTTTTGGTGCTATAAATATTAAAGATCTTAAAAGTGATAGGGTATTCAAAGTAAATGGACAAAGACTTAAACCCTACCTTGGTGGTGAAAGACCTATAATTAATGAGGTTTTAATGTTCGGTCAACTTGAGTAAAATTTGGTATCGTCGGGCTGACAACGTTAAACCAAGCGTTTCTTGGGAGGCAACCAAGGTTTATTTTAATTTTTAGTGTGTTATGTTGTTGTTTATTGCGGTATGTATAGTTCGTATTTGTGTGTTAATGTTTAGGTTTGAGAGTGTATTGTTTTGATTTCAGTGTGATTTTAGAGAGGTGATTCCTTAGTCTCCTTGTTTTGACTAGACTTGTGTATGTTCTCTGGGAGTAATAGGACCAACCATATCCTCTACATCTTGGTTCTCAATCGAACTTAAAGATATACTAGAGACATGCTTAGTTTGGGCATAGGACATGTCCATCTCAATTCCTTACTTCCTATATTTGACCTTGATCTTCCATCTTGGTGGTTTAATAAACCAACCATTAAAGGAGAAAGTGGATGATTCTTTCATTTGAACTATCTGTGTTGTATACCTTAAAGGACAAGAAAATACCTGATGTTGGCAACACATAAGCAAATTAATCAGGAACAATCTTGTCCAAAGGATTAACCCTACAAAAATATGTATAAACATCCGACAATTTAATGACAATGAGATTTTGTTGAGGATGAGGAAATGGAGAAAGGAGATGTGATGAGAGGGAGGATGAGTGTTTCCCATTTATCTTTAGTGTATTTGTGTTAATTGTTGTGAAGAAGAACATGGGGAGGATCTAAATTTTCAATTTAAATGATCGGGACCAAATTTAGCTTGTGCTCGTAGGCCCCAGTGCCCTGGCATCAAACTGCAGGCAGAGCACTGATGCTTAGGCCCCAAGGTGTTGCACCCAAGCGCCTTGGCGGCACCAACACGACACTTAGGCGCCACTCCTTCCTAATCGACAAAATGGGCTAAACCACTCTGGTTTAGGTTATTTTCGTATAAGTTCCTCTCCGACTCTTCTCTAGCAATTTAAAGGTGGTACTTAGGGCTTCCATTTCCCTTGCATTTGTGCTTATCCTAGAAGCTTTAGAGAGTGGAACTCACCTCCCTAAGGTAATTTTCATTTCTCGATCTTGCATTTGAGTTCTTTATCTGGGAAAATTTCAGGCTTTTGGAAAAAGAAGAAGTGGAATTTCTGGGAGAGAGTTTGATTAAGCTATTAACAAGAATGTTGAGTCATATACACCAATTATTTGATCTCATCACATTGAAATTTACATAGCATATCTTTCTTATGGCACCCAAAACTAGGGGAAGCAAAGACAAAAGTTCTTTTGATAGGAAGAAATTTGTTAGCTCCAATGCTCAGGAGCGTTATAACGAATTCTTAGTATCAAAGAATACTAATTGCAGAACGGGGTTTCATTAGCCCCAGAGGTGTTGTAGAAAGTATGATTGTGGCTCTTCATTAGGAGGCTCTTTGCTACACTACAGTTGTAGTTGTGATTTATGTGGTTAGGGGGTTATGTTAATATCTTTGATGCCTCTGATGATTCAGTTTTCATTAGGGAGAAGCAAGTTGAATTTTCTCATCAAGCATTAATGTGTTATTTTTGTTTGGAGATATCCTAGGAAGTTTCTACTTTATCTTCGACCCCTCTAATATTGAGCTTGATGAGATTAATAGGTTCTTAACTAATGAGGAAGGAACTTGAAAGGTGAGGAATGACCACAAGGTAAATTTTTCTTCATCTAAACTTAATGCACCTTCCAAGGCTTGCATTATTTCATCTCTGCCAAAATTCTACCTTCCACCAATCTTAGTGAAATGACGCGTGAGAGATCTACGCTCAATTATTGTATTCAAACTATGAAATTCATAGACATGGGTTCTCTTATTTACCACTCTATTATCAATGCTACAAAGGGAGGATCTACTCTAGGGTTAGGACACCCTCCACTATTTTTGCCCTTTGTCAGCATTCTGGTGTTAGATTTGAGGAATGGGAGGAGCTACTTCATCCATTGTAGCTCATTAGCAAGGCTAAAATTTATATAATAAGCATGTTGTTTTTTGGCGTAGAGCGAGTTCTTTTTCAGGCTCCTTCTCGACCATCTGCTTCGTATTCTCAATCTCGACCTCCTATTAGCATGGTCTCAAAGGCAGATCACTTAAAGATCATAAAGGATGATATTTCCATTATTTAAACTGAAATTTATGAGCACATATTGATTGACAACATAAATGCCAATACGATCATGAAGCCTGTTATCATGCTGCTCAAGTGAAAATGTATAGAAGAAATCAGTGGATGGGAGAGAAAACGCTGTGAAGTTTTCAATGTGTCCTTACCAGTTGTATGAGCACAGTAGGTCGATGGAGGAGGATTTCAAGATAGAATCTGATGTTGGTGGTGATGATGATGATGATGAGGACGAAGACTATATTTTTATTTTTTGATGTGGATGTTGTAGAGTTTTTTTTTATTTTCCCTATTGTAGTGTTAATGTTTTTTTCTCTTTTTATTGTTTTTGATGTACTGAACATATTATTCTGTGTTGTTGTGATGTGGTTGTATTTCTGGACTAGTTAATTATTGTTCTGGACTCATGTTAAACCTATATGTGTAATATTTTAATTCTTTATTGTGTACTTTCATGTTAAACCTGAAATTGAGATTCACTTACTGCTACATACTTGTCTTACTTGTTTATACATGGATCTTTTTTATGACAGAATCATGTGGTAGAAAGTAAATCATTCATATTCTCTCCCAGCTTATATCCATGTTTTACATTGCTGTACATGTTAAAAGTTTGGGGGGGGGGATCTTTAAATTTATTTGTCCTCATTTACTTGTATTTCAAATTGCTATGATTTCAAAGCAATTTAAGGTATGTGGCGTTAAGTTGAAATCATTGCAATTTGGAGTAAGGAAAACATAGTATTTTTTTATTCCATGTATATAAGTCTAGACCAATGTGTAGTGAACTTATAGTTTAACTAGTGAAAAAATGGGTTGACTATTTATTATTACAAAGAGTTATATATTTGTAAACTTAAGTATTCTTAGACATACACTTCATGAGAATTCAGTCTCTAGTAAAATCATAAGTTTTAATTATTACCTATTTCTTTTGAAAATTTAAAAAAAAAGTTGAAAGTGTGTTATAGAATTCACTTTAGAAGGTCAACAATGGAATTTAAAACTATTAAAGGTCTATTCAGATATAATAATCATCTTTAAATTAAAACTAAGGATTAAAAATAAACATCCTAAAGCCAGAAAAAAAAGAGATTTAAAAGAAAAATATTATGGAAGAAGAATCTTGAGGAGAAGTTTTATCAAAAATTGATTTTACTAGATACTTTCTAAAGTTGAAACATATTACATTCCTAAGCTTATGTGTATTCAAAGTGAGTATGTAAGATTTTTTTTTTAAATGGAGTACTTAATTCTATCTTTACAACATCTAAAATACTTAAGTTAACAAGCATTTACTCCTTTGTAAATTGAATAGAAAATCAGGTTTTCCTAATTAGATGAAAGGTTTACTCATACCCTAAGAATAGACTGGTTTGCTAGAATTAATCTAAATTTACTTTATGTATTTCCTGAAGCAAAATTGTGGATAATTTTAATGAAGGACATTCCCTTAAATTAATAAAATTGATTTAAAAAATTTTAGTGTTACTTGAGGACAAGTAACGTTTAAGTTTGGGGAATTTTGATATGGCTTAAAGCATGCTTAATTTCCTTTCTCTTTTGCACCTACTTATGAATGAAATTACACTTTAAAGAAAAGTTATTTCATAGTTTTATTACAGATACAACAAGTAGGAGAACTGGAACGAAGTGGAGAAGAAATAGAGTGAAACGGAGACAACGTAGAGCAAATTGGGAGATTCAGCAGATTGGCGCCAGTCACTAGGTGCCAAGATGCTACACCCAAGCACCTTGGCGCCACTTACATGGGTGCCTAGGCACTATAACCCAACCAACCAGACTGAGAGCTTGGTGTCTAGGCGTCAGAACTGCCTGGGGCAGTTCTTGCAGTTTTCTCCACATGATTCGGGGAGTTATTTGGTTCATATAGGGGATTCCATGGAGCGTTGTTGGTGATTTTGGAAGGGCTGAACTCTTTATAACATTGGGGAGAAGTTCTTGTGAAGCCTAGGGCAAGAATTTTGTTGTAGTAGGCATGTTTCTTTTTATTTGTCTTTAGAGTTGGTGAGGAACTTATGTGTGATTGTAAGCGAAGAACTCAACATTGCATAAGGTATTTGGAGATCCTTTATCAAGTAGTTTCATCACTTTTGCAAGGAAATGCTAAGCATTTTGTTCTACTTGCATTATTTTCAAACACAAATCTAGTGGATTTGCTTTGTTTAAAAGGATGACTTGTATTGTTTCCTTTATGTTTTGTGAGTAGTTCATTCTTATCTTTCTATTGTGATGAATATGTAGGTGGTGTAGGATTATAAGATGCTTTTAGAATTGGTTTTACATATTTAATGTGATGAATATTCTTTCATGCTTAATTTACTTTTCATTCTGGCCAAATGATTAATTAAAACATTCTGTGATTCATAATGACTCGGGGGAGCTTTGAAGAATGATTATGGTATTTACATTGATCTAGTGGATAAAAGAAAAGTAGTTCATTGGGCACTGCAAATAGATAGGGAAATGATCTTTGATGGGTTCTGGGGTTTAAAAAATTAAAACCAGTTTAACTGTGTTTCTTTATGCACTTGGAAGAGGTTAAAGAAGATAATTGCTCCTATATGTCACTAGCCACAATTTCAATTCTAAGTATTCTATTCCTACACACTACTTATATCATTACAAGGAAGGGTAGATTTACATCTTGATAATTGTCGATTTAAGTAAGTTAAGTAGGTTTTCTGTAGGATTTAACATTTACAATTGATCACAACTCTTCAGTATTATTTTGTAGATTTTCAACCAAATTTGAGTTCCAAGCTAATTTTTAGTTTTAGTAGACTATAACTTATCCTAAGGTGTTAACCCCTCACTCCATGTGGGATCGACAATCCAAACTCAAAAATTTGATATTCTGTTACGAAACGTATACTTGCAGAAGACCCAAGAGTATTAGAGCACCTGACTTAGGGTGCAGTCGATCATTGTGCCTCGAAACTCTTTCCCTCAACAAAAGAAATGTTGGTTTTTTCCTTTATACACAAAAGAAGAAACATAAGCAACAACATTATTCCTGTTATTATTATAAAAAATAGTCATATAAGATGCATGCTGCGTCTCTACAACAGTGGACCTAACAACAACAGGAACAAACTCCAGAGTGTTGGCATTGAACACAACACTGGGGGTTCCTAGTAACTCCCCGACGAGCTCAACAACTCGCACAATGGAGGGTAAATGCCCTGGCCGAGCAGTAGATTAACGTGTCAAAAGCCCATCTATAGCTACGACGTCTTTGACAGTGGGGGAAGTAGAGAAACTCTCTCATAACTAGCTCAGATGTCTCAGAGATCCGAGCGAGGTACCTCTCTTCAGAAATATGACCTTTTCCTCTCAGAGAGGAGATGTCCCTACAACTTAGAAAGAAGGCTAGTGGTAGCCTTGTCAATATGTACATCATGCCTGAGGCAGCCTGCACCAACACAAGGAGGGGGAGCCTTTTTGCAATCCTAACGGGGATGTAGTCCTAAAAACTAGAGAGTTAACAAATGGGTTCTCAGCTAGGGAATATGGGACTCCACTTGAACTGAAACTGAAACAACAATGGTAGAAACCTACTGTTGAGCCCTGAACAACCTGTTTCGAGCCCTCCGAGCCCTCCGGGCCCTCCGGGCCAACCTAGGAGTAGGATCAACTTCAAAGGTAATTGGGACAACAGGGTATGGAACCACAGTAAGGGAAACAACAACAACAGAAGTGCTGTCAGAAGACTGACCTATCAGAGGCAGGGAAATCCGTGAAAAGACAGACAGACAACCTGACCGGCTGGAGAAGACTGACAGACAATGCAACACATTGCCATCGGACACCAACCTTTTCTCGCAAAAGAGGCAGGCTTGACGCGAGCCACCTTAGTGGGAGTAACTCTGTGGGCATGACTCCCCTTTCTAGGGGGGTGGGGGGCACATAGCAGAAGCCTCAGAAGGCATAGGATTACCTCAGGTAATCCTGACAGATGCTCAGCCGAAGGTTATAGTATCTTTGGGAACACAGAAGGCACTTGGGGATAAGGAAACATAGTTCCCCCCAGTAGTAACGATCGTAACCACTCTCTCGCTCACGTCTATGAAACAAAAAGAGACAACGATCAACAACAAGGAAAGATCAAGAAAAAACAAATCACAAAAAGATAGTACAATAACACTAATGCATGAGATTATGCAGCGACTAAAATGCTGAGGGTGAAAAATGGGAAAATATTCGTCAAGTTGCTAACCATAACAACTGAGACATAAACTGATGATCCCGATTTTTTGTATATGTAAGGGTTTATGAAGTTGACAATACTACTTGAAGATTTTAATCCCCGACAACGACGCAAAAAACTTGATCCCTGAATACTTAATGCTTATGCACAG
>NEWO01000051.1:1492791-1513393 GCA_003013225.1 Phalaenopsis aphrodite
ATCAAGTAATATAAGACTTTTTGATTAAGATCTGAATATCTAACCCACATGGAAGATTATGCAATATGCACTTTTTAGAAAGTTTTTTTTATTTTTAAAAAGATAATTACTTAAACTAAAAATGATTTTTGTAGGAATTTAAAATTTAAATATTTTTGGTATTTTTGATATTTTAACGAAACAGTAAAAAAATAACTATAGTTTTTGTAGAAGAAAAATATTTAATATGAAAATATCTTTCTTCTTATCATTAATCATTAATAAGCATAGGAATTATATTGCGGAAGTATGCAAATTGTGTTGTGTCAAATTGAAACAATAATATTCTTTACCCTTACTAGAGATGCTATAAAGAACATTGACTAATTTAAAGTTTGAATAGTTCTGAAGACCAGCTAGGCAGGGAAGATACTAGCTCTAACTCTAGAGTTCCCTCCATTCCCTCCACTTGGGGGCTAATATTATCGTATCTGAACCTTAAACAATAAGCCAAGTTGGGGGTTTTAACCTGTCACTTTAAAGTCCTCTAACTTTACACTCATCAATGAATATTTTCCTATTATTTGCACTCAATCATATGAACTACTTTCTTATTCATACAACCTCATGTGATTCTTTCCAATTGTTGACTGAGACAATACCAACATTAAAGATCAACTCTCCACAACTTCCATCCAAAACTTAATTACTTATCATTTTAAGAAGAAAGATAAAGAAAGCTACTCAGAATCTATGGAGAAAACAAAACCACACTTTAATTTAAAAGAAGAAATCATTGTCAAACCAACAATAAGTCTCAATTAAAACCAAAAGTAGTTTAAAACAAAAAGGTAAAAATTTATCTCAAGTCCACCAAACTCTTAAAGTTCCTTTGAATATCTTCTCTTTTACAATCACTCAAAACAAAATAACAAAAATGATAAAGTAAAATAAAAAGTGTTCCTGAAAATCTCTCTGAACTAACACCTCAGAAAAGAACTTTCAAAACTTGTCATTATTTTCAGGACTCTTTTCTAAGTCTTCTCTTCTTTCTTTTATAGTTTTCCAAGAGGTGTCTTGATTCGATGTATTTGCCCAAGAGATGCATCCTTTCATGATAATTTTCGTCCATGGTGGTTACAACCACCTATTAAGCCAATGAGTGCCTCAAAAACCTCTTCGAAATTTGTGAAAAACGATTTTACTCATCTAGTAACTGCCACTGGCGCTTAAGCGCAAGGTCTCTACGCTTAGGCGCGGCCTTCTCTGTTTAATCGGCGCTTAGGCGCCAAAACTCTTGCACAATTTTTCATCTTTTTGCTCCAAATTTGATTCTTTTTCACTCCTTTAAGCATTTTTTTCATTTTTACTTGTATTTGCAAGAAAAACACAAAAACACCTTCCATTAAAACGCAATATCTCAAAAATAGGTATAAAAATGTGTCTTAAAACACTATATATTTTACGTGTATCAACTGAAAATTAATTTCTCACAAAAAAGCTCAATAAGTGAATCGAGAGAAAGCAACCACGTCATGATAATTTGAGCGAATTTCCAAATATGGAGAGAGAGAGGCTATAACCCTAGAACAAATGTGAAACTTTCAGTATGGAGAGAGAGACTCGTCCTCAACAGAGTCACCAAATTCTTTTTTTCTTGGTTCTTTTTAAAACCTCAGAGTCGTCAGCTTGTCTATTTATATGTCATCATATAATTTTCTTATTTGAATAATCTCCCTCCCAGGTCATTATAAATATTTAAAGAGGAGAGAAATCAAATAGAAAAGAAATACAATAAGAAATAGACAAAAAATTAAAAAGAAACAAGCTTAAGGCTCATATATGAGTAATTCTCATGTGATGAGTCAAGAATATACATTTAAACATAGTTGAATCGAAACATCTCGAAACACAACATCCATGAAGAGAATCCCTATATAAACCACCCATAACCAGAGAAACAAAAAGAATTTTTTTTTATTCTGGGGTCAAGAGTCTCCAAGAGGAACATATCATCTGGTTAATTACAGCCTAAAAACTAATCAAGAATACTCTTGATAAAAATATTTTTAATTATATTATTATTAAATTAGAGTATAGGCCATCAAATGATGATTATTTCAACCAGGAGCATCCCACCGCCTCAAGAGCCTATACAAAAACACATGGGATAGGGTGACTCCATCAAATCCACAAGTGGAAGGCAGCTCGCCGATAAACGAGCCCTAGAGAATTAACTTGGTTGAGTTGACAAGAACATTATTATGATTCAAAGCTAATCAGTTCGTGGGGGCAGAGGATCAATCACTGTATCTCAAATGGGCGACTTGCCTATCGACAGTAGGGGTCGTCAATAAGACATAGACAAAGTTGCAAAGGACGACAGACTCAAAGGGGCTCAACGAAGGAAGGGTAGAGTATTCTTAAAAGGTAGAGGTAGCTAGGTCAGGGTACTATGAACCTGTCATCTCAAGCCACTAGGACCCTAAGTTTACCTGATCGTGACGGTAGTTAACCCAACACGTTAAGAGATCCCCGGTCAGCAATCTGTGTGCATAGTTCACGAGGACCTCAGTAGGCCTTTGATCAAAGGAATGGAACTCTATCCTATGACTAACAGGTGGAGCTCCAAGAGGTGAGATTTATACCCGGCGAAGTGAAAATGATGCTGTAGAAAAGGAAAAGAAAGGGAGGTTCAACTACAAAACTTGAAACACTCCTCCCAACAAAAGAACGTAACCCGTTTGGGTCGAGAGCCTTCTACCCAAATGTGCTAGACAACTATCTAAATAGAAATTCATGTTAGGCCAATCAGGTTGGAGAAGCATGTGGACTTCTGCTTGGGACATGCAATATGAATGCAATTATCTTCCACAATCCTAAGTGGAGGCCCTATTAAATTTGATGGGTTGATAGTCATGCTTGCGGTCCATTTAAAATCCGACCCAAAGGCCATGCAATAAAGTAAAAGTGTAAATTTTAAAGTTCTGAATATTTTAACCTTAAAATTTTAATTATATTGAATATGTTATTATGATTTTTGTAGCAATTTTAGAATTTTAAATCTCAAAGGGACTATATTGCATTTATCGTGACACACATCCCAGACAAAAGCACAATCCAAAAAGGGCAAAGCCAATCCGAGCATGCAATCATGCAAGAAATCAAGCCTACTATAAAAAATAAAAGGCTGGTGCCGATGGGTAGGCAACATATCCTAGAAAAAAAAAAGAACGGTCTGACTCTACATATACATATCAGTTCTAATGTTATACATAATTATTAAATGCAAAATTAAGATACGAGATACAAGATATTGCTCATGGTCCCCCGTCACGTGGTTACCACATCAAATGCCTCATAACCCATGCCCGTATATTTTTTTACTACAAGACTCTCCTAGGTCTCTAAAAGTACATAAGAAAATGTAAAAATGACTCGCCTACACAAAAACATGTTGACACAGAAAGCTATCTACATGCAACGTGTCTGAGCCATACCTGGCGGGAGAAGCTAAGCTGCACCTACAGAAAGGGGCTAGTACATAATCAAGGTAAAATCAACACTTCACATGAACCTAATAAATTTTAATTTATTAAATTCCTTGTGAAAGATAATTTTTGACATATAAAATAAAAATTAAATTAAATTAAATTAATTATTTAAACTTTTTTATGATAAATTAAACATTTAAATCCTATTTTAAAATTATTCATTTTATTTTCAGTTGGGCTGCACGTTTAAATTGCGTTTCAAAAATGGAGCCGAAGCGGTCTAGCGCCGGTTCTAAGGAACCGTTCGCTTTGTATATCGTATCTTGCACACAAAAAAAGAAGACAACGAACAAATCCTATCTTGTCCCGATCTCACCCAAGTTTGCAGATCGTAATTCTATCAGCCTTACCAAATCTTTCCATAGGTTCACACACCGATCACAATCATCTTACCAACCATTTCGTTGGACTTACTGATTTGCTGTCAGTGTCTCGTCAGTAGGTATTTGCTGGTGCCTCATTCTTTTTTTTTCTTCTTTTATTTATAAAACGTACGAGTAAGGTTAATAATGATGCAGATGATGATGAGCTCTAACTCTAATATATAATATTTTTAGTTTATTCCTCTTGGTGGCATTTTTTTAGACATTCTGTTTTATTAATGCATCATATAGTTTGGATTCTTAAGTAAAATAAAGTTAGGTGAAAAGATTATTGAAACTAGATTGATATCAAACATTCTGCTGACATATTGAAACAACATTAAAAGGGCAAAAAAAATACGAAAAGAAAAAATACTATAGCATCAGTATTATTTAAGTTCACATATGATTTATATTTCATAATATATTATTTCATGTCACATTTTTTAAGCAGTCGTGGCATCTCTCAATTTCACACCCAATTCAACTGTGATTCAAACTTTATTTTAAACTTTGAACCTCTTCCTCTATTCAAAACTGTACGTGTTTAAACGTATAAACACTCTATCCATATTCATATAATAATAAAATACCGTTCATGAAAATGGGTAGACTACGTATCATGTAAAATAATCATTCTTACGAAATAACTTCGAGAGATGCTGGCACAACTCAAATGGTGCACCTGGCTAGCTAACCCTGATGCACTTGACATTCTCTCAATTTTCTACATCATTCTAGCATGCACTAAAGCCTGGCTCAATAAGTTGGCGATATGTGGCTCCACTCCCTTCGTCTGCCGCTACCATTCCGCTCTCCTCCCCGCCCGCCTCCTGCCACCCCTCGTCTCCTCCGTACCACCTCCTACGCCATGCATTCCCTCCCCACTTCAGCTCCCGGTCAAACCCACGAGCACCAGGCCAAGCTCGATCCCCTAAATCAGCGGCAAGCCATTATCTACCACAACCAGACCAAACACTCCCTCACTTCCGGCTATGCTCGCGGCCCTCGCGGCCTTGATTGGGCCAATCAACCCAACCCTTTCCTTCGCTTTCTCTCCTCCCCACTCTTACCCCTCCTCCACCTCTCCCCTCAGCCCGGCGACTCCCCTTCATACTACTCCCTCTTTTCACACTCTCCCCCCGCCCCACCGCAGCCCCTCTCTCACTCCACCCTCTCCCGCCTCCTTTACGACTCTCTCTCCCTCTCAGCTTGGAAGACCACCGGCTTCTCTACCTGGTCCCTCCGCGTTAACCCTAGCAGCGGCAACCTCCACCCCACCGAGGCACACGTCCTCTGCCCTCCTCTCCCCCCTCTCTCCACCGAGCCCTTCCTCGCTCACTACTCGCCCAAAGACCACACCCTCGAGCTCCGCGCTTACGTGCCTTCGGACCATGCCCCCATTCCCGATGGCGAATCTTTCTTTTTTCTCGCTCTCTCCTCCATCTTCTGGCGCGAGGCCTGGAAGTACGGCGAGCGCGCCTTCCGCTACTGCAATCACGACATCGGCCACGCGATCGCCGCTGTAGCGATTGCCGCCGCTTCGCTCGGATGGGACGTCCGCCTGCTCGACGGCCTCGGCCATGACGATCTCCATTGCTTTCTTGGTCTGGATTCTGCAAATCCTTCTTCGCCTCAACAGCTTCCTGATCGTCCAGTTCGAGGTCGCTTCCCCTGGATTGAATCCCAGCACCCGGACTGCGTACTCCTCATCTTCCCTTTTGGCAGGCCGCCTGCTATTGAGTATCAATCCCTCAGCGCCGCCTTCTCCGGCTTCTCCTCTCTCAAGTGGATGGGAAAACCTAATTCGCTTAGCAAGGACCATGTATACTGGGACATCATTTACCGCACCGCCGAGGCAGTGAAGAAACCGATCACGGCTGGCGAGGGCTTCTCTGTCAACCCATTACATCCCAGCGCCCTGATATCAGAGAATTTATATGAGAAAATTTCTGTGCGGGAACTTGTCAGGAAGCGTAGGAGTGCTGTGGATATGGATGGAGTTCAGGTTATGGAACGAAACACTTTTTACCAGATTCTTTTGCATTGTCTTCCATCGGGGCAGTTGGGGCCTGGGGAGAAGCAGGGCAAGCAGTTTGCTCTGCCCTTTAGGACTATGACTTGGGATGCGGAAGTTCATGCTGTATTGTTTGTTCATAGGGTCAAGGATCTGCTGCGGGGATTATATTTCTTGGTTAGGAATGAAGAGCATTTTGATAGACTGAAGATGGCAATGAACTCGGAGTTTGAGTGGGAAAGACCAGAGGGCTGCCCAGATGGCTTACCTTTGTACAGGCTTGCAACAGGAGACTGTGTTGAACTTGCCAGACAACTGTCTTGTCATCAGGTATTCTGTTTCTCTTATTCATGTGACTTTCTGCAAATTTATATTCAGCTTGGTGCATAATATGGTGCTCTTAAGTGTTCTAACTTTTGATGAGCATGTTGGATGTTACAATCAACTAGAGCTGATGAGGAATGTCTAAATCATGTTTTCTGAAATTGCTAAAGATCCGTTGGTATTATGCTTAGTGTTGTCATTGGTAGTCTATTCAATGTTGGTTTCACATGGATCATCTAGTCTATGAATTCTATTTCATTCAAAAGATATTTCCTGAATGATTATCACTTATTATTCCTATATAATAGAACTTCTATACAAGCATATCCTTGAAATGCAGGATATTGCAGCAGATGGGTGTTTTAGCCTTGGCATGGTTGCTCATTTTGAACCAGTTTTACGTGAAAAAAATGCGTGGATGTATCCTCGCCTATTCTGGGAAACAGGAGTTCTTGGTCAGATTTTGTATCTTGAAGCTCATGCAGTTGGCATATCAGCCACTGGAATTGGATGCTACTTTGACGATGACGGTATGAATTTCTTATGCTTTAATGTTGATTATGGTAATATACATTTATGCTGTGCATTTACTAGGGATTATTGGATTGCTGAATATAATAATGTTCAGCTTTTAAATATAATATTGTACAGCTTAATATCATCGAACAGTATCGGCATGTTTCAAGTGTTCTTGAATCGGGAGAGCTGAGTGTAGAAATTAAAATATTGTGAGGGAAAGCCTTAAAATGTGCTTCAAGATTGGTGAAGATCTTACTAACAGAACCTCAAATTCCCAAAAGAGTCATATAGTAATCCAACTTCAACTCAAAAAAATCCCGCAACGAAGACGTCATTTTAAGCCTCAAACTACCTAAATGTGGTTACTGACTCCAGGGCATCAGGATTGGGCACCGTGGTGTCCCCTCCTAGTGTTCGGTGTTGACCTCCTGACACTGGGGTGTCGAGCACTCTGTTTTGGACCTATAGATGAACTTGGGTTGGGCGTTGCGGCACCCACCCTTTTTTGGTGCTGGAGTGTTGAGTGCTCTAGTTCCAACCGCTGGGCGTTGCAGCTCCCTTCAACCTAATACAGGGAGTCACAACCCCATACCCTCAGAGCAAACTCACCGTTTATCTTGATCGGAGAAACTGAGAGCTTTGAGTGACCAATTGGTCAACACATCCACAACATCACTTGGAGATTGATTGCAATTAATTCTGCTCCAAGACTGTAACATCTTCATAGTAATGGATTGTAATGTGACTCGACCACATTTCAACCTACCTGAACTCTAACTGAAGCCAAGAATAGCTTCCTCAACTATTATGGTCTTAGTCAATATGTCTGTAGGATTCTAAGCTTTTTATCTTCTTCAAAGATAATTGACAATCTTCTAGGAGTGAATATATGAAATAATGCCTTAGCTGAATGCACTTTGCCTTGGCATGAAATGCAATGTTCTTTGCTAGATGAATGACACACACAATCATTTCATTGTGAAATTTTTATTCCTTTGCTCATTTTTTAGTTATGTCATAAAATTCTACAGCCAAATCATTTCTTTATTAACCTTAATGATAACATTATACTCAAATTCTGTGGTTTATAGATCAACAATCTGCTGTAATATGAAAATACAACTTACTATTGTTTTCCTCAAAGTGAAGATATAACATGTACTTTTTCTTTCATCAATATCTCCTGCCATATGTGAATTTACATATCCCTGTAGATTAATCTTTGTTGCTTCTAAACCAAAGTGTCTTATTGACTTTTCTTAAGTATTTGAGAATCCACTTCATCGCCTCAATAATATTTTTCTAGATTCCACTTCTATTGGATGTGTAATTTTTAGTCTTGTATATGAAGCCCTTGTCATATGTGTTTACTTTATTTAGATTTAGGCGATTCTTCTTTAGATAGTTTAAGGTGACTACCTAAGAGATTACAAACTAATTTTATTTCACTCATGTTGAATTTGTGTAGAGCCTTCTTATCTTATTCTACCTGAAAAAACTTCAATATACATGTACTATTGATTTTCATACCAAGGATTTTCTTGGTTGGACATATATACTTTATTTCAAATTTCCTTGATAACTGCTCATTCAAATATTTTATCTTCTTCATATCTGCTCCTGCAATCAACATGTCATCTACATACAAAAGAAGCACAATATAACAATTATCAAAATGTTTAATGAAACAACAATGATCTTCGTGACACTTTGTGTATGCACTGTCTAACATAAACACGTCTATTCTTCTGTACCACTGTTTTGGTGTCTGCTTTGAACCGTAAATACTCTTTTTTAGTTTACTGATTTTGTCTTCTTTTTCTAGAATTTTATATCCTTGTGGTTGCACCATATACAATTCTTCTTCTAAGACTTCATATAAGAAGACTGTCTTTTCATCCATTTGCCAAAATGCAAATTTTTACTAAGCTCAACATAACTCGAGTAGTTGTTATCTTCACTACAAGAGAAATATCTCATAATAGTCAACTTTTTTTGCTGAAATTTCTTCTCAACAAACATCGCCTTGTAGTGCTTGCTTCCATCTAATTTTTCTTTCAGCTTGTAAATTCACTTATTGTGCAATTACTTTTATGTCATCTGGTAGTTTTGCCAATTCTCATATCTAATTTGTTATTAGTGAATGCATCTCGTTATCCATGACTCTCTCACTCCTTTAAGTTTTCAACTTAAGTGATCTCATCATAGCACTCTGGTTCACCATTATTAGTCAACAATAGATATTACAAAAGAGAATGCATCTGTATCGGTCATGTGATTCTGTTGAACCTTCTAACTTCAATAGCAAGTGTGAGAAACTACTGTGCTTCATCAGATTGAGCACATTTCTTTTCTCCATCTTTCTGATCACTTCAGTCTTCTATCTAAACATTTTTGAAAGAGTTTTAAGTAACTAATGTACAATCCTGAGTTATACTTTTGTCCTCATACATCTTATTTTATTAAAAGTGACATCTATGTTCCTAATAAATTTTTTATAGTCTCAGAATTTATAACTAAATTCATTTAAGTTATATCCAATCAAAGTGCACTTAAGTGATTTTGAATCAAACTTAATCATGGATCCTACATCAACTTGAATAAATGTTGAACAACTAAATACTTTAAGGTGAGATAAATTTGCCTCTTTGCCCCTCCAAACTTCTTCGGATAAAGGTACTGTCTGATCACAATTGATTAGATAAACTGTAGTGTTCGCTGCTTCTGTCCAAAACTTCTTTGGTAAGTCTGCATGCAATATCATACTCTTGACATGTTTTGTGATGATTATATTTATATGTTCAATAATATCATATTGTTACTTTGTCATTAGAACAGTGAATTCATGTCTAATTTCTTTTAAAATAAAATAACACATGAGTCTCTGATCATGATACTAAACATCATTATTTGATGAGACAATTCAACCTCAAACTTATCTCATTCTCGACCATGATTTTCCACTTCTTAAACATATTAACTATTTCAAATTTATGTATCCAAAATCACACTCATACTTTTTGGTGTGATCAACAATGAAAGTGAAAAAGTATAGAGAACTTTCATTAGACTAAATTAGAATAGGACCTCATACATCAGTTTACACTAACTCCAGCATTTTAAACTTCAACTTTGACCAATTTTTAGAGAAAGTAACACTCTTTTGCTTTTTTATAAACACAATCTTCACATAAATCTAAATCTATAGACTTTAAACTCTGAAATTTATTTTTAGAAAGTAAGGACTTCATACGTTTCTCACTCATATCGCTAAGCCTGCTGTGCGAAAGACCTGCATCAATTTTTATTTCAGTTATTTCAATGGTTTCAGACATTTCATTGATCAGATAAATTGTATCTTTAATGTTGCCTCGAGATATCACCATTGCACATTTAGCCAGCTTCCACGAATCATATGTGAAAGTGGTCACATACGTTGACCTTATAAGTTGACTCACATAAATTAGATTTTTGTTTAAACATAGAATTTCTCTACTTCATTTAGTTTTTAGACTGATCCATTTGACAACTTTATATCAACATCACATTTTCAATAATTTTGCAAGCCTTGTAATCTCCTAAATACACATTTTCTAGATCCTAATGTAGTTTTTGAACAACAATAAAAGAGGCACCTGAATCTACTATCCACCATTCAATATTATCTAGGAACAAATTAAGAGAGCCATCTTAGATTTTAATGATAGAAACATTTATAGAAAATTTTCTATTTGAATTTCTACCACCAATCTTCTTCAGAGTTTTGCAGCCCTTTTGAAAGTGGCATTTCTTCCTTCATTTACAACATTCACCTCTGCTTTTTTCTTTCCCTGACCTGGACTTTCTTCTCTTGGACTTAAATCTTTCTTTGCTTATGTTTCTATCCAAATTCCTTCCTCTGGCTTCAACATTCAAAGCAGAACTTGAAATTTCACTACTCGTCTTCTTTCGAATTTCTTCATTAAACACTAACCACACAATATCATCAAAGTTTAACTTCATATTACTGAAGAATTACTCACCCAAGTAACTAGTCTATCGCATCTGTCGCAATGAAGATGAGAGTAACAGTGCTCTTATCTGATCATAAAATTTGATGCTAATAGAATAGAACTAGTTTGTCATAGTGTTGAAGTTATTCAAGTGTTCAGTCGTTGAATTGCTATCTTTCATCTTCATATTGAATAGCAACCTCTTCATCAAAAAGAATTTGTTTGAAGCCGAAAGCTTCTCATACATACTTGTTAGTACAACCACTACTTCAGCAATAGTCTTCTCATTTACAATGTTGAAAGCAACATATGAGGAAAGTGAAATTCAGATCAAACCTAGTGTTGTTCGATTAAGAACTTTTCATTCTTCTAGAGTCATCGATTCCGGCTTCTTAGTAATTTCATCCAGTAGCAAATATGGTTTGTTCTGAAATAAGAAATCTATAATTTGTATTTTCCAAAAAGCAAAGTTCGAATCATTGAACTTCTCAACCTTGTACATCTCTTCATCGGCCATTGCTCACACTCGAACTAAAAAACTTTAGAAGTCCCTCTCTTATACCACCTGTTGGGAAAGATGTGAAAATCAATTCAATAGATCCGAAATAAAACTTAAAACAGAAGCGCACAAAACAATAAATCACAAAAAATATGAGAAGTAAGATTTAATTTGGAAAAAACCCATCAACGAAAAAAAATCATGGAGCCACATCACACCAAGAAATTTGCAATAAAAAATGAGGACAATCATACGCAGTACAACACTCAAGCCTCTCAAAACTTTTGAAACTCAATAACACTCCTTTCTCTCCTTTGCATAAGAGGAAATATCAAAACTCCACTTCAGTGCACACCAATTCCACAACAAAGACGTGATTTTAAGCTTTGAACTGCCTAAATACAGTTACTAGTGCTGGGGTGTCAAGATTGGGTGCTAACCTCCGGGCGTTGGAGTGTCGAGCGCTTTGTTTCTGGACATATATATGGACCTTGGTTGGGCGTTGTAGCACCCACTACTGGCACTAAAGCATTAAGCAATCTGGTTCCAAGCATCGAGGCGCTGCGATGCCTGGTGCAGAAAAAAATTTTTGGTGCAGCCCCTCAAACCCAACACGGTGGCTCAACCCCATACCCCTCGAGCTAACGCACCGTCAAGCTTGATCAGTGAAACTGAGAGCTTTGAGTGACCAGTTGATCAACAAAATTATACTCCACATCATAACCAGTGTTACTCTAGCAAACTTATTAGCAAGCTGCCAGTTAGAACTTGAAAGTTTCGTAGGATTGCAGTCAGGTGGTCACTAGAGACTCACACATGATTAAGATCAACTTAATGAGGAATGCTGCTAAAATATTATTCATGTTAAATGACTTTGGGAGTCATTCCCATTGAATCATTTGGGTTGCAGTAACTAGCCCCTTTGTACTGACATGTATTTCTAGTG
The DNA here is from genome assembly GCA_003013225.1 of Phalaenopsis aphrodite. Lineage (NCBI taxonomy): Eukaryota > Viridiplantae > Streptophyta > Magnoliopsida > Asparagales > Orchidaceae > Phalaenopsis > Phalaenopsis aphrodite. The sequence goes on from NEWO01000051.1 coordinate 1,504,984, forward strand.
GTCGAATCATCAAAAAGGAGATAATAACTAGCGTTGGCAACATACTCAACTATAGTGGTCTTTGCTCCATAAAATACAATGGAGTAAGAACTCTTGATTTTCTCATTTCGTTGAAGCTAAGTTCTTTGTTATTGCGAAGTGGCAGCAACTTGTCCCGTTATAGATTATTGATATTGGGAATTGTCAAACTACTTTCTTGGTGAGCGTTGAGAGGACATCTTCCTATACATACACAAAAGTTGAGTGCATAATCATGTGGAACATGTCCTTCATAACTGCCATAACTGCTGAGTCATACGAACACTTGTTGGACCAAATGCCATGTGTTTCCATTATTAGCAATACCTATTTCCAATAAGATCTCTTATTTTGAGAGAAGGGTGACATTATGCGGGTGTTCATGTTATTGTATCTTACATAATATTTTTTGGAAGAATAATAGATCTAGTGGATCTATCTCTTTTCTTTGTGTTAGGCTAGTGATAAAACTTTGAGAAAAAACCAAATGCAGATTATAAAATAACCACTAAAATTCTCGAACACAAGACACAAGTTTTGGTGAGCTTCACCATCATCCATGACCTCATAGAGATCAAATATTTCACAAAGTTTTAAAAGAGGTGCATGGATATATATTGTATTTCATATAATTAAAGATAAAGATATCACTTTATCTGTGCTAATGGCTGATATGAAACGTAATTATTTGTTGTGAAGCAAGGGTATAACTTGGAGAATAAGATGTTGCTGCTTCTCCATCTTTTCTTCTCTATTATAAGGGCTTCTTCGTTTCTTCCTTCTCCTGATCTTCTTTTCTTGTTTAGTTTTTCTGTTTCTAAATGTGGGAATGTTTTACAAGTAACGATTACACAGGCTTATATGGGAAAGCTTATCATTTAACATTAATGAGTAATTACTATTGAATCCATTTTTTAGTGTCCATTGTAGACTTTTGTGGCATCATATATTTAGTATTTTATAATAACCTTTATTTAATATTTTTTTATTGCTAAAGTGAGTTATTATTTTCTATAATAAAAAAAATTAAGATTAGTTTTCTTTAAGATGTTTAAAGAAATTTTGGCTTAATACTTAATAGTCTCCCATTTTGGGTTTGGACTTTTAATGTACCGAGTGATTGTGTTTGAACACTTTTTATGTGGCTTCTCTATGTCATCATTCGGATGGTTAACTGAGGTTTTTTCAATGAATACTACTTGTTTTAGCATATCAATGTGATTCTCTATCCATTTAATTTTAATGACTTGTAAGTTATCCGCTTCAAGCAAATTGAGTATGTAATAGTACTTGAGTTATGTGTGGTTTGTATGATAGAAAAGACAATTTTTTTAGATCAGTTTAAATCTTTTAGGAAGCCTTTTAAATAAACAATCTCTTTGTTGGTTTCTATGACAGCCACATATCATCTTCTACGGTTGATAATCTGACTATTTTCTAAAGTTGTGACACCTAATTGATTGCGGCAACTCCTAATATATAGGTTTAAGTTGTGACTACTAACTTATGGGTTTTTTTGTAACCTTTTATCTTTTGGATCATAGGTTTGTTGGGCTTTAGCTGCTCTTTAATTTTCTGAGATGTTTCTTGCCTTGCTCTAGAGCAGGTGTCTTTTTTAATTCGGCATGCTCTAGAGCAGATGTTTTTACGGTAGTATTTTACTTGTTTTAATATAATATTGATTTATTAAATATAATATTTCTGCTTCTAATAATTTTATTATCTTCACTATCTTAATCTCCATATCCTAAAGCTTTGTCTTTTTGGTTAAAGTTTATCTTAGGTGATGTAATAAACATAAATATATGCTAAGCAATTGAAAATTTGTAAATGTGGTAAGCATATGTCGTATTCCATCCAGGCTTCTTTAGGAACCCCAAAGTTAAGTGCGACTAATGGTTCTTGACTTATCACATATGGTTTTATGTCTATTGCATCTGACCATAAGGTCTTCAAAAGACATGCAGGCAATATCATGTTTCTTGCACATTCATAGAGAGCTCCTTTCATTTTCTTAGCTACTTAATTTTGCTTTGGAGTTATTGATATTGTTCTCTCCCTGTACATCTAGTATTTTTTTAATTATTGAGAATCATACTTCTCTCCATTATTAAATCTTAGATATTTAATTTTGTCTCCGATTTCACTTTCCATCACTCTTCTTTTTTACTTTTGGCATTGCCTACACTATTTTTTTTTTTTGGTTTTTTTTACATTTCGTGGCCATGCCTACAATCTTAACATATAATTAGAGGATCATGAGGTCTGTTTTTATTGTGATTTGATTGATGGTTCTTGCTGGAAGATTTTGATTTACCTCTACATTTTCTATTGCTAATGTTTGGTGACTTGCTAAGCTTCATTAAGGACAATTCATAGAAACTTAGCTCTTGGGCAAGGATGAGAGCAAGAAAAATGCATGAATCTCATATCAAATTTGATGTTTATAAAGTCAATTGTCTCGTGATTGAGTTAAACTCATTGATGTGATTGGTGATCAAAGCTTCTTCGGACATCTTGAAATTAAAATACTTGCTCATGATTTGTACCTTGTTGATTGTGGAGGGCTTTTTTTACCATATTGTAGAGTACTTTAGTGACGCTTGTTATTTTCTCGGTGAGGATTTTGAAGGCGACATACTAGTAATCATTAAAAATGTTTGTCCATTAACTTTTACTCTTTCTAGTAGAATAATTGTGACTTTACTCCCTACAATGGTTGATGGAGTTTTCTTTACTATAGAGAGTTTTCTATTTGTATTTTCCATAACACAAAATTTCATTTATTGAACTTATTGATTTTGATCTTTCCATCCCATATGCTTCAATCTTAAAGCTTCTTAGGTGAATACTCTGATAACAATTGTTATGTTAATGATAAAATAGAGTAAAAATTAAATCAAGATGATAGAATAATCGCACTAAAGAGCCACCTATGTCAATATTCGCACAGAGACTAAGTATTTTATTAAGTTTTAAAAGTTGTATATGGAGATATTATATTTCAGGTAAATACAGACGAAGGTACCACTTTGTCTATATTGGCAATTGAGAGGGAACATATTGAATGGGAGGGATGAACTCGATGGATAACACACTGATAACACATTAATGTTTTTTGAGTGGAGAGTTTTCACTTCTTGATTTTTCAATGATTAAAATAAGAGCAATATGAGTAAGCTTGGAGACAAGGAGGGGTAGCATTTTGATAAAATTGTTGGAGAGACCCACTTAGTGGTTGCAGCGAGTGCAAGTGCGAGGTTAGATTACTTCTAGTTCTTGTCATTCAAGCACACATTCGAGGAACTTGTGATGCAACGCCAATAGCTCTTGATTTTTGCGACCTCTACATTCACTATAAAGTTTGTTGTATGAAATTGTAGAGTTGAGCTCTTTCTTGACTTATATTTGTGAATGTATACTTGTTCTTAAGGATTAACTAGTTGGTGCTAGGGCGAGTATTAAGGAAGGAATAAGAGGTTTACTCATTTAGAGAAAATGATGCACTTCAAAAGTTAAAGCATGCCAATATCCTTATGAATTGAAGACCTAGTTCTTGTTTTAAAACTTGAATGTGAGAGGAGTGCACAAATTAAATTTATTTTATAAGAAATTATACATAATTAGTGTTACTTTTAAATAGACTATTGGGCCATTTGATTTGAAGAGTTCTAAGTGTAGAATTTCAAGATCGGGGGCTTTGAAAAATGTTTAATTTGATTAAAATTTTAAAATTCACTCATCAGTTCATTTTTTTATATTTTTAAAAATTACATTTTTGCATTTGTTTTACACTTAGAGGTTGTTTGGTTTACAGCAAAAGGATTGAACTACATTCCTTTTGTAAGAGTTTTGAAAATTCAGCCATTTAGTCAGAAGAATTCAAAATGTTGTGTAAACTATGAATGTATTTAGAATTTATTCTTTAGTTTTTTTTCTGTGTATTTGAAATTTACTGAATTTTGACGAATTCCAAATACACAATTCTATGTAAAGTATTGTCATCCGCTATTGCCTGCCACCATCACCTTCGGTCGCTTACCCCGCTCCTAATAATTTATTTAAAACCTCATATATTTTGAAATATATTATTTTCATTCTACTTAAAAAAAAAAGTCGTATATTTATATTACAATGAACCAAATAACTCCAAAGTATTCCAACTACCATACATTATTTTTGCATTGCATTCATTTTAGATTGAATTTCTTTTTTTCAGTAGACCAATCAATCTCTTTGTTAACATCGTTGATGTGTTTCTGATGCATAATTTTACTTTACGTTATTTTTTAAAGAATATAAAATTTCAAATATTTGTATTCAAATGGGACCAACAATTTATCAAAGAGCTAGAATTATCTCAACAGGAAAAGATCATATGTTTCTTTTATTTAAAAGAGAACATAAAGTTTAGAAGTCCTAATAAAAATAGTAAAACACTAGAACTACACAAAAAGGTCAACCTTTCAACTCATTTATCTCAATTCATCTCTTGCATTGTTGACGTGTATAAATTTTGAGGTTTATGTCGCGTGTATTATTGAATGTACAACACCTTTAATTGTGAATGTTAGAAGTATTTCTTCATGAAGCGTTCTTCTCATCGCGAGAGTAATAACGTTGGAAGTTAGGCATAAAAGCTCGTCGAGTATTTTGAAATATTATTTAAGATAATAGATTTATTGTTGGGCTAGAGATCTATATATACAAGCATCACATATAGGAAACGTTGGGTGATTTGAATCATTTCACATGTTTTAAAAGTGTTATCTATATTTTTCTACAAAGTAGGGGCTAGGATGTGTTTAGGAACATGTTAAAAGGCATTTAGAGCTATTAGAGATGTTTCTTCCACTTGTCTACATTAAGTTTATCGTATCCTCTATAGGATGTTATTGAATGTTTTTTGTTTCCTTGACAAAAAGGAGGCTCACTATATTAAAGCCATCCATGGCTAAAATTATTAGCAATTGTTTGCTAAGCCATTTGTTGACATTTTGAGTTTTGGGAAAAGAAAAGGATGAAGTATTGTTCATTTGAAATGTTAAAAAATTTGGTTTTTGCCTTTTCTTCGAATCTTTTCTCATGAATTTAACATTTTTATCACTTTGTTCTTTTGTTTTATGTTCTGTCCTTTTTGGATGCGCTGCTAAATACCTGATATGAAATTTGCTATCGCGATTTATATTCATCTATTAATTGAATTTAAGAAAACTAATCCATGTTAACAGTGTCATCCTCAACAATTAGGATTTCTTGATTAACGTATACTTGGTCTGGATATAAGTGGTTATATTGAGCTTCCAGGCACACCACATTATCTTGTATGATAACTTCTTGAGGCAACCTGGTTCTTAGTCTCTTAGAGACTAGATAACGAATCATATCTAAAGGCCCGAAGCAACTAAACAAAGTGTGTTAGTGGGGTTTCCCTTTTATACAGTGCCAAATGTGCAATCTTGCCCTTAGCGAGTGAATTGTGAGGCTAAATATCCATCAGATAGGAGCAAATGTAAATTTTAAATTTATGTGCTTCTATATGATGTGAGATAGATGTTGCGAGAGACAAATTATATTTGTATTATATTTTAAGACTAGGTGATTGACTTTCTTTACCAAAAAAAAAAAAAAAAGCAAAAAATGGACGTTTCTCCTAGTTTTATGATCACATCTAGAGAAGTAGTAGTTTTGGCTAGCACCAGTAAAGCTTAGTACTGCTGCAAATGTTTGATTTTTGTGATGAATGACTTGTTGATGTAAATGATTAAAACATAATTGATGCGAAGATCTCTAGAAGGGAAGAGATGGCCCGGGTTTTAAAGTATCGATGTGAATGGAATACATACAATTTAGTAGACTAAACTTGATTGGGAGATGGATTATCTTTTTGGGTATTGCAAGCAAAACTTATTTGGCTTCTTTCTTCCCTCCTTTGAGATGGCACTAAAATTGGTTGCACACCCTTGTAGTGTAAAACTTGCTTCAAGGTGATTATGGATCAAAGAAATACGTTTTTCTTTTTTTTTTTTTTAACCAAAGAAATACTTGCTTTAGGCTGGTGGGATTATATCGCCTATGTCAAGGCTATGAATGAATTAAGTTGAGCCGAGTACTTTTTCATTTTTTTCTTTATTTTGTTCTAGTTAGCTCATATAGTTTCTCATCAAATTTGGCTGAGTTTAAATATGCCTGAGGTTCAAAATTTTGTTCAAGCTGGTTTATTAGCCTTCTTATTGAGTTCAAGCTATAATGAAACTTAACAAATTGAATCTAATTAATCAAATGTTCGATGCTAATGACTTGAGTATTGCTTTTTTTGTGGAATATAAATAGATTTGTATGTTTTAATCAAACATGACATAATTAACTAATTATTGTTGCTAACTTTAGGAGAATTTAAATATTTATAAAAATCAAAAATAGATTTTGAGCTATATATTAACTATATGTTTAGCATTTTCATCATATTTAACATGTTTAGTAATACATAAATTATTTCATGATTAAATAAATATTTTATTGTGCTCTTGATAAACAATAAACAAATATGGTTAAAAATATAAATAAATGAGTTGGCCGATGGTTGAGCTTTTCATTTGTATGTTAGGTTTATAAAATTTTGCCCAAATTTGTTCAATTATTTAAATGAAGTAGCATGAATGCGTTATATCTGAACAAGCTTCGAATTGTTCATTTTGGTCTCGGCAATGCCTCAAGGTTTTGCATAACATTAATTTTTCTTTTTTATTATAATATGAGTGTAAGTTTTTAGTCATTCAATTGGTGTCACTTTTCATGCAAAAGCAAATAGATCGTAATTGGAAGTAGGCCCATCCATAAAAATGCCAACTATGTTTTTCAGTGAAAAAGTGCTTTCAGTTGTTTCGTTCTTGTTAATCATTTGAAAGTGTTGTCCTTAAATTGAATATCTGTTTAATAAGATTATTGTCTAAAGTGTTGTAAGAGTTATAGTTATTTGATAAATAATTATTGAACTAAATTTTATTAATTTCTTATATCTATTATGATATTTAGATTAATATTAAATAAGCTATAATTAATTAAAATAATAAAATTCTAGACTTCATGAAGGCATTTTTCTAGGAAGTACTTACTCCTTTTTTAAGAAGTTTTTTCGTCTTACATACAATTGAATTTTTCTCACAATAATTAAGCAAACGATTTAAAACCAAAATAAAAAACCAACGAAACCCATTTATGCAAAATTTGGTAACTACGTGAATGAGCTTATGTTGAGTAATATGCGTTCGACGCTGAAATGCTGAAGTTTTCTCTTGAAATTGGATATCTTTTTATAATGAAGGGTAACACTAAGAGGACTGAAAGGTTAATGTGGCTACTCTGAAGGCACAATATAACAGCTTTTCTGTTTCCTAGTCTCGAACTTTGATTTTTGAGGATGGCAACTATAGTGATGCTTTCTATTTTGTAATCAAGCGGATTGTTATTTAGAAATAGTTTTCTTTTCCTTTTTTGGACTTGAACTTAAACCGGGCAAAATTTTGTTTTAGAAAAGTTGAAATTGATAGTTGGTGTAAGTTTTGGTGCATGTTACCTTTTTAGCTTGTGTTATCTGATAGCTTATTAATTTTCTTAATTATGAATGTTTCAAACTACTTTAAAATCAATTTGTTTGGCTGCTTTGTTGTAGAATTTTAAAGCACCTGCAATGAAAACTAAGATCAGATTGTTTACTGGTCTGGTTAAATCATTTACATGCATCCCACCCAATTCCTATGTATTTACATGTCCAAAACTCAAACTTTTACATTTATATCACCCAAATTTCAGACCAAATAAAAAGATTTAACTTCAAAAATTGAAATACACCTATTTCATGCATAGTTAAGGTGACATGTATGTAAAAATTTAAGTTTAGGTGTTTGATATGCAAATACAGAGTTGAGGGTTATATATGTAAATTTTCCTTTTTTTTAATTATTTTTAACTTACTTTCAGTTCTTGTTGTTAAGAGTTCCATGTTTTTTGCATGGTGCAATAACGGACCTCCCAGTAATAATTTCTTGTGTTGGCAGTTCACCGGGTTCTTGGCTTGAAGGGATCGGAGTTCCAGAGCCTCTATCATTTTACCATTGGAAGTCCAGTATTAGATAAGCGAATAATGAGCCTTCCTGCTTATCCTGGTCCAGGAATTGATGCATGATCTCAAATGGCAAGCTTTCTTTCTTAATGCTATCCTGACCGTCCATTCTTTTATGGATCTACACTAGGCCTAATAATTTTGCATAAAAAAACTGCATGCATGACAGTCAACAAAAGAAAATTTTGTATAATCTGTATAGTATTACAGGATAGTTGTCCTGGGTGGGGGCATTTAGATACAATGCACTTGAAATATTACTATTTACAA
>NEWO01000051.1:1513701-1542039 GCA_003013225.1 Phalaenopsis aphrodite
AAGAGGAAATATCAAAACTCCACTTCAGTGCACACCAATTCCACAACAAAGACGTGATTTTAAGCTTTGAACTGCCCAAATACGGTTACTAGTGCTGGGGTGTCAAGATTGGGTGCTAACCTCCGGGCGTTGGAGTGTCGAGCGCTTTGTTTCTGGACATATATATGGACCTTGGTTGGGCATTGTAGCACCCGCTACTGGCACTAAAGCATCAAGCAATCTGGTTCCAAGCATCGAGGCGCTGCGATGCCTGGTGCAGAAAAATTTTTTTGGGGCAGCCCTTCAAACCCAACACGGTGGCTCAACCCCATACCCCTCGAGCTAACGCACCGTCAAGCTTGATCAGTGAAACTGAGAGCTTTGAGTGACCAGTTGATCAACAAAATTATACTCCACATCATAACCAGTGTTACTCTAGCAAACTTATTAGCAAGCTGCCAGTTAGAACTTGAAAGTTTCGTAGGATTGCAGTCAGGTGGTCACTAGAGACTCACACATGATTAAGATCAACTTAATGAGGAATGCTGCTAAAATATTATTCATGTGAAATGACTTTGGGAGTCATTCCCGTTGAATCATTTGGGTTGCAGTAACTAGCCCCTTTGTACTGACATGTATTTCTAGTGGTCGAATCATAAAAAAGGAGATAATAACTAGCGTTGGCAACATACTCAACTATAGTGGTCTTTGCTCCATAAAATACAATGGAGTAAGAACTCTTGATTTTCTCATTTCGTTGAAGCTAAGTTCTTTGTTATTGCGAAGTGGCAGCAACTTGTCCCGTTATAGATTATTGATATTGGGAATTGTGAAACTACTTTCTTGGTGAGCGTTCAGAGGACATCTTACTATACATACACAAAAGTTGATTGCATAATCATGTGGAACATGTCCTTCATAACTGCCATAACTGCTGAGTCATACGAACACTTGTTGGACCAAATGCCATGTGTTTCCATTATTAGCAATACCTATTTCCAATAAGATCCCTTATTTTGAGAGAAGGGTGACATTATGCGGGTGTTCATGTTATTGTATCTTACATAATATTTTTTGGAAGAATAATAGATCTAGTGGATCTATCTCTTTTCTTTGTGTTAGGCTAGTGATAAAACTTTGAGAAAAAACCAAATGAAGATTATAAAATAACCACTAAAATTCTCGAACACAAGACACAAGTTTTTGTGAGCTTCACCATCATCCATGACCTCATAGAGATCAAATATTTCACAAAGTTTTAAAAGAGGTGCATGGATATATATTGTATTTCATATAATTAAAGATAAAGATATCACTTTATCTGTGCTAATGGTTGATATGAAACGTAATTATTTGTTGTGAAGCAAGGGTATAACTTGGAGAATAAGATGTTGCTGCTTCTCCATCTTTTCTTCTCTATTATAAAGGCTTCTTCCTTTCTTCCTTCTCCTGATCTTCTTTTCTTGTTTAGTTTTTCTGTTTCTAAATGTGGGAATGTTTTTACAAGTAACGATTACACAGGCTTATATGGGAAAGCTTATCATTTAACATTAATGAGTAATTACTATTGAATCCATTTTTTAGTGTCCATTGTAGACTTTTGTGGCATCATATATTTAGTATTTTATAATAACCTTTATTTAATATTTTTTTTTTGCTAAAGTGAGTTATTATTTTCTATAATAAAAAAAATTAAGATTAGTTTTCTTTAAGATGTTTAAAGAAATTTTGGCTTAATACTTAATAGTCTCCCATTTTGGGTTTGAACTTTTAATGTACCGAGTGATTTTGTTTGAACACTTTTTATGTGGCTTCTCTATGTCATCATTCGGATGGTTAACTGAGGTTTTTTCAATGAATACTACTTATTTTAGCATATCAATGTGATTCTCTATCCATTTAATTTTAATGACTTGTAAGTTATCCGCTTCAAGCAAATTGAGTATGTAATACTACTTGAGTTATGTGTGGTTTGTATGATAGAAAAGACAATTTTTTGAGATCAGTTTAAATCTTTTAGGAAGCCTTTTAAATAAACAATCTCTTTGTTGGTTTCTATGACAGCCACATATCATCTTCTACGGTTGATAATCTGACTATTTTCTAAAGTTGTGACACCTAATTGATTGCGGCAACTCCTAATATATAGGTTTAAGTTGTGACTACTAACTTATGGGTTTTTTTGTAACCTTTTATCTTTTGGATCATAGGTTTGTTGGGCTTTAGCTGCTCTTTAATTTTTTGACATGTTTCTTGCTTTGCTCTAGAGCAGGTGTCTTTTTTAACTTGGCATGCTCTAGAGCAGATGTTTTACGGTAGTATTTTACTTGTTTTAATATAATATTGATTTATTAAATATAATATTTCTTCTTCTAATAATTTTATTATCTTCACTATCTTAATCTCCATATCCTAAAGCTTTGTCTTTTTGGTTAAAGTTTATCTTAGGTGATGTAATAAACATAAATATATGCTAAGCAATTGAAAATTTGTAAATGTGGTAAGCATATGTCGTATTCCATCTAGGCTTCTTTAGGAACCCCAAAGTTAAGTGCGACTAATGGTTCTTGACTTATCACATATGGTTTTATGTCTATTGCATCTGACCATAAGGTCTTCTATCATGTTTCTTGCACATTCATAGAGAGCTCTATTCATTTTCTTAGCTACTTAATTTTGCTTTGGAGTTATTGATATTGTTCTCTTCCTGTACATCTAGTATATTTTTAATGATTGAGAATCATACTTCTCTCCATTATTAAATCTTAGATATTTAATTTTGTCTCTGATTTCACTTTCCATCGCTCTTCTTTTTTACTTTTGGCATTGCCTACACTATTTTTTTTTTTTGGTTTTTTTTACATTTCGTGGCCATGCCTACAATCTTAACATATAATTAGATGATCGTGAGGTCTGTTTTTATTGTGATTTGATTGATGGTTCTTGCTGGAAGATTTTGATTTACCTCTCCATTTTCTATTGCTAATGTTTGGTGACTTGCTAAGCTTCATTAAGGACAATTCCTAGAAACTTAGCTCTTGGGCAAGGATGAGAGCAAGAAAAATGCATGAATCTCATATCAAATTTGATGTTTATAAAGTCAATTGTCTCGTGATTGAGTTAAACTCATTGATGTGATTGGTGATCAAAGCTTCTTCTGACATCTTGAAATTAAAATACTTGCTCATGATTTGTACCTTGTTGATTGTGGAGGGCTTTTTTTACCATATTGTAGAGTACTTTAGTGACGCTTGTTATTTTCTCGGTGAGGATTTTGAAGGCGACATACTAGTAATCATTAAAAATGTTTGTCCATTAACTTTTACTCTTTCTAGTAGAATAATTGTGACTCTACTCCCTACAATGGTTGATGGAGTTTTCTTTACTATAGAGAGTCTTCTATTTGTATTTTCCATAACACAAAATTTCATTTATTGAACTTATTGATTTTGATCTTTCCATCCCATATGCTTCAATCTGAAAGCTTCTTAGGCGAATACTCTGATAACAATTGTTATGTTAATGATAAAATAGAGTAAAAATTAAATCAAGATGATAGAATAATCGCACTAAAGAGCCACCTATGTCAATATTCGCACAGAGACTAAGTATTTTATTAAGTTTTAAAAGTTGTATATGGAGATATTATATTTCAGGTAAATACAGACGAAGGTACCACTTTGTCTATATTGGCAATTGAGAGGGAACATATTGAATGGAAGGGATGAACTCGATGGATAACACACTGATAACACATTAATGTTTTTTGAGTAGAGAGTTTTCACTTCTTGATTTTTCAATGATTAAAATAAGAGCAATATGAGTAAGCTTGGAGACAAGGAGGGGTAGCATTTTGATAAAATTGTTGGAGAGACCCACTTAGTGGTTGCAGCGAGTGCAAGTGCGAGGTTAGATTACTTCTAGTTCTTGTCATTCAAGCACACATTCGAGGAACTTGTGATGCAACGCCAATAGCTCTTGATTTTTGCGACCTCTACATTCACTATAAAGTTTGTTGTATGAAATTGTAGAGTTGAGCTCTTTCTTGACTTATATTTGTGAATGTATACTTGTTCTTAAGGATTAACTAGTTGGTGCTAGGGCGAGTATTAAGGAAGGAATAAGAGGTTTACTCATTTAGAGAAAATGATGCACTTCAAAAGTTAAAGCATGCCAATATCCTTATGAATTGAAGACCTAGTTCTTGTTTTAAAACTTGAATGTGAGAGGAGTGCACAAATTAAATTTATTTTATAATAAATTATACACAATTAGTGTTACTTTTAAATAGACTATTGGGCCATTTGATTTGAAGAGTTCTAAGTGTAGAATTTCAAGATCGGGGGCTTTAAAAAATGTTTAATTTGATTAAAATTTTAAAATTCACTCATCAGTTCATTTTTTTATATTTTTAAAAATTAATTTTTTTGCATTTTGTTTTACACTTAGAGGTTGTTTGGTTTACAGCAAAAGGATTAAACTACATTTATTGTGTAAGAGTTTTGAAAATTCAGCCATTTAGTCAGAAGAATTCAAAATGTTGTGTAAACTATGAATGTATTTAGAATTTATTCTTTAGTTTTTTTTCTGTGTATTTGAAATTTACTGAATTTTGACGAATTCCAAATACACAATTCTATGTAAAGTATTGTCATTCGCTATCGCCTGCCACCATCACCTTCGGTCGCTTACCCCGCTCCTAATAATTTATTTAAAACCTCATATATTTTGAAATATATTATTTTCATTCTACTTTAAAAAAAAGAGTTGTATATTTATTTTACAATGAACCAAATAACTCCAAAGTATTCCAAATACAATACATTATTTTTGCATTGCATTCATTTTAGATTGAATTACTTTTTTTCAGTAGACCAAGCAATCTCTTTATTAAAATCGTTGATGTGTTTCTGATGCATAATTTTACTTTACGTTATTTTTTAAAGAATATAAAATTTCAAATATTTGTATTCAAATGGGACCAACAATTTATCAAAGAGCTAGAATTATCTCAACAGGAAAAGATCATATGTTTCTTTTATTTAAAAGAGAACATAAAGTTTAGAAGTCCTAATAAAAATAGTAAAACACTAGAACTACACAAAAAGGTCAACCTTTCAACTCATTTATCTCAATTCATCTCTTGCATTGTTGACGTGTATAAATTTTGAGGTTTATGTCGCGTGTATTATTGAATGTACAACACCTTTAATTGTGAATGTTAGAAGTATTTCTTCATGAAGCGTTCTTCTCATCGCGAGAGTAATAACGTTGGAAGTTAGGCATAAAAGCTCGTCGAGTATTTTGAAATATTATTTAAGATAATAGATTTATTGTTGGGCTAGAGATCTATATATACAAGCATCACATATAGGAAACGTTGGGTGATTTGAATCATTTCACATGTTTTAAAAGTGTTATCTATATTTTTCTACAAAGTAGGGGCTAGGATGTGTTTAGGAACATGTTAAAAGGCATTTAGAGCTATTAGAGATGTTTCTTCCACTTGTCTACATTAAGTTTATCGTATCCTCTATAGGATGTTATTGAATGTTTTTTGTTTCCTTGACAAAAAGGAGGCTCACTATATAAAGCCATCCATGGCTAAAATTATTAGCAATTGTTTGCTAAGCCATTTGTTGACATTTTGAGTTTTGGGAAAAGAAAAGGATGAAGTATTGTTCATTTGAAATGTTAAAAAATTTGGTTTTTGCCTTTTCTTCGAATCTTTTCTCATGAATTTAACATTTTTATCACTTTGTTCTTTTGTTTTATGTTATGTCCTTTTTGGATGCGCTGCTAAATTCCTGATATGAAATTTGCTATCGTGATTTATATTCATCTATTAATTGAATTTAAGAAAACTAATCCATGTTAACAGTGTCATCTTCAACAATTAGGATTTCTTGATTAACGTATACTTGGTCTGGATATAAGTGGTTATATTGAGCTTCCAGGCACACCACATTATCTTGTATGATAACTTCTTGAGGCAACCTGGTTCTTAGTCTCTTAGAGACTAGATAACGAATCATATCTAAAGGCCCGAAGCAACTAAACAAAGTGTGTTAGTGGGGTTTCCCTTTTATACAGTGCCAAGTGTGCAATCTTGCCCTTAGTGAGTGAATTGTGAGGCTAAATATCCATCAGATAGGAGCAAATGTAAATTTTAAATTTATGTGCTTCTATATGATGTGAGATAGATGTTGCGAGAGACAAATTATATTTGTATTATATTTTAAGACTAGGTGATTGACTTTCTTTACCAAAAAAAAAAAAAAAAGCAAAAAATGGACGTTTCTCCTAGTTTTATGATCACATCTAGAGAAGTAGTAGTTTTGGCTAGCACCAGTAAAGCTTAGTACTGCTGCAAATGTTTGATTTTTGTGATGAATGACTTGTTGATGTAAATGATTAAAACATAATTGATGCGAAGATCTCTAGAAGGGAAGAGATGGCCCGGGTTTTAAAGTATCGATGTGAATGGAATACATACAATTTAGTAGACTAAACTTGATTGGGAGATGGATTATTTTTTTGGGTATTGCAAGCAAGACTTATTTGGCTTCTTTCTTCCCTCCTTTGAGATGGCACTAAAATTGGTTGCACACCCTTGTAGTGTAAAACTTGCTTCAAGGTGATTATGGATCAAAGAAATACGTTTTTCTTTTTTTTTTAACCAAAGAAATACTTGCTTTAGGCTGGTGGGATTATATCGCCTATGTAGAGGCTATGAATGAATTAAGTTGAGCTGAGTACTTTTTCCTTTTTTTCTTTATTTTTTTCTAGTTAGCTCATATAGTTTCTCATCAAATTTGGCTGAGTTTAAATATGCCTGAGGTTCAAAATTTTGTTCAAGCTAGTTTATTAGCCTTCTTATTGAGTTCAAGCTATAATGAAGCTTAACAAATTGAATCTAATTAATCAAATGTTCGATGCTAATGACTTGAGTATTGCTTTTTTTGTGGAATATAAATAGATTTGTATGTTTTAATCAAACATGACATAATTAACTAATTATTGTTGCTAACTTTTGGAGGATTTAAATATTTATAAAATCAAAAATAGATTTTGAGCTATATATTAACTATATGTTTATTATTTTCATCATATTTAACACGTTTAGTAATACATAAATTATTTCATCATTAAATAAATATTTTATTGTGCTCTTGATGAACAATAAACAAATATGGTTAAAAATATAAATAAATGAGTTGGCCGATGGTTGAGCTTTTCATTTGTTTGTTAGGTTTATAAAATTTTTCCCAAATTTGTTCAATTATTTAAATGAAGTAGCATGAATGCGTTATATCTGAACAAGCTTCGAATTGTTCATTTTGGTCTCGGCAATGCCTCAAGGTTTTGCCTAACATTAATTTTTCTTTTTTATTATAATATGAGTGTAAGTTTTTAGTCATTCAATTGGTGTCGCTTTTCATGCAAAAGCAAATAGATCGTAATTGGAAGTAGGCCTATCCATAAAAATGCCAACTATGTTTTTCAGTGAAAAAGTGCTTTCAGTTGTTTCGTTCTTGTTAATCATTTGAAAGTGTTGTCCTTAAATTGAATATCTGTTTAATAAGATTATTGTCTAAAGTGTTGTAAGTGTTATAGTTATTTGATAAATAATTATTGAACCAAATTTTATTAATTTCTTTCATCTATTATGATATTTAGATTAATATTAAATAAGCTATAATTAATTAAAATAATATAATTCTAGACTTCATGAAGGCATTTTTCTAGGAAGTATTTACTCCTTTTTTAAGAAGTTTTTTCGTCTTACATACACTTGAATTTTTCTCACAATAATTTAGCAAACGATTTAAAATTGTTGCCGTTTGAGCTGAATGCATTCCAAAATAAAAAACCAACGAAACCCATTTATGCAAAATTTGGTAACTACGTGAATGAGCTTATGTTGAGTAATATGCGTTCGACGCTCAAATGCTGAAGTTTTCTCTTGAAATTGGATATCTTTTTATAATGAAGGGTAACACTAAGGGGACTGAAAAGGTTAATGTGGCTACTCTGAAGGCACAATATAACAGCTTTTCTGTTTCCTAGTCTCGAACTTTGATTTTTGAGGATGGCAACTATAGTTGATGCTTTCTATTTTGTAATCAAGCGGATTGTTATTTAGAAATAGTTTTCTGTTCCTTTTTTGGACTTGAACTTAAACCGGGCAAAATTTTGTTTTAGAAAAGTTGAAATTGATAGTTGGTGTAAGTTTTGGTGCATGTTACCTTTTTAGCTTGTGTTATCTGATAGCTTATTAATTTTCTTAATTATGAATGTTTCAAACTACTTTAAAATCAATTTGTTTGGCTGCTTTGTTGTAGAATTTTAAAGCACCTGCAATGAAAACTAAGATCAGATTGTTTACTGGTCTGGTTAAATCATTTACATGCATCCCACCCAATTCCTATGTATTTACATGTCCAAAACTCAAACTTTTACATTTATATCACCCAAATTTCAGACCAAATAAAAAAATTTAACTTCAAAAATTGAAATACACCTATTTCATGCATAGGTAAGGTGACATGCATGTAAAAATTTAAGTTTAGGTGTTTGATATGCAAATACAGAGTTGAGGGGTATATATGTAAATTTTCCTTTTTTTTAATTATTTTTAACTTACTTTCAGTTCTTGTTGTTAAGAGTTCCATGTTTTTTGCATGGTGCAATAACGGACCTCCCAGTAATAATTTCTTGTGTTGGCAGTTCACCGGGTTCTTGGCTTGAAGGGATCGGAGTTCCAGAGCCTCTATCATTTTACCATTGGAAGTCCAGTATTAGATAAGCGAATAATGAGCCTTCCTGCTTATCCTGGTCCAGGAATTGATGCCTGATCTCAAATGGCAAGCTTTCTTTCTTAATGCTATCCTGACCGTCCATTCTTTTATGGATCTACACTAGGCCTAATAATTTTGCATAAAAAAACTGCATGCATGACAGTCAACAAAAGAAAATTTTGTATAATCTGTATAGTATTACAGGATAGTTGTCCTGGGTGGGGGCATTTAGATACAATGCACTTGAAATATTACTATTTACAAAGCAACCTTTCTCTTGCATCTCTTTTTTTTCAAATTGTGCCAACTAAATTCACAATGAAACCCATACACTTATTTTTCACTTTTATCAAATACCCAATAGTTTGATTGTTGCATGCTTAAATACATTGGTTTGGAAGTTTTTAAAAAATGTCCATGGTGGTTATGTTGTAAATTGCAATATTTCGGGTCCTATGAATGTAATTATGCCTAAAGAAAAGTTATTTGTTCGAGTTTTTTTTTCAAAATAAGAATTTTGCAAATTTAAGAAACGAGTGCTTGTACATAGTGCGATACCCTATTTGTTCTGATTTGCTGGCATGAATCTCTTCCATTCGCCGTGCCTTCCATGCTGCCATCTCTTGTTCGTTCAGATTGTAGTATGCATACATCCCAATGCGAAGAGAAAGATAACCATAACACGCCTGCTCGAATCCTAACAACAAAAAGCCAGAATGCGTTGCACCCACTCCTAGGGCAGAAATATTTACGCACGAGAATGCATGCAGCTCTTTGTGCGCAATTCCCTCTCGATAATCTTTGCAAAGGTTATGAGGGTTATTGCGGAGTTATTTCGGTGTTATTTGGAGTCAATACCCTCCGCGATTACATTTTCACATTTCATGGTTACACTTTCACATTTTCTCTGGTGTTAGGGTCTTGATTCCGAATAATGCTGAAATAACTTCGTAATAGCCTCCAAATAATCTTCGTAGAGAGGTTATTGAGAGGCTATTGAAAGGGGATTACACACGGAGAGCTACGTGCCTTCTCCGTACTTAAATATTTCTCCTTAGGACCCTGTCTGAAGTCCATTACCACACCGGTCCCATACTTGAGACTACTGTTTTGAAAACTGAACTCGCTTGGTTGGTCCGGTCTAACTGGGAATCGGCCATGGTATTGGTTTGGGTGGGAGTAAAAATCAGGTTCGAACGACCCCAACATAGACAAAATTTTTTCTGTGCGGACTCCTGACGTAGCTTTACGTGCGGCGGAAGTTATTTCCGAGTTATTTTCTGAGTTAATACTGAAATAACTAAAAAATAACCCAAAAATAAAGACCGCGGGTTATTTTAGTATTATTGAAAATAACCCAGAAATAACCTGAAAATAACTCAAGAATAAGTTACACCAGCACGTAGAACTACTTCAGGAGTCCGCACAGAAAAAGCGCTCGAATATAGAACTGCCTATGCCGCAGATCCAATCGGAAAATCGGTAAACTGCTCTCGGTTTAAGAGAACCAGAATGTTTCTTGCCGGCGACTTGATCCCCTCACTGTCCGTCACCGACTTGAAATGGATTGTTCTAGTTCTTCAAAATTTTCTTTCATTATGGAGAAAGTTTTTTGAGGTCATTTTTGAAACTTGTCTTATCGAGTGAAGAACAATGTACGAAGGAGAAGCATGAAATCAATCCATATGAGGGCTCTGCAGGGGGAGTTTCTATGGGAGAAGTAAAGCATTGGAGACGGGAGTAATAGGGTTAAACAATTGAGTTTTGAGGAAGAAGATGATTACACAGTGGCAAATTCACCATGGGATGAAGAGCAGTATTATATTGTGGGATTTTCTCGAGGAAATTAAGTTATAAGATCATGAGATGGACTAGGTGTAACAAATTTTAGGTTCTTATGAGAATAAAGAGTTTATAATAGAAAAAATTTAAAAGTTCAAATTTTATTATAATATTCTCACATTATGCAACCTATTTAATATTTTCAAAATTTAACCTAATTTATTTTATTTTATTTTATTTTTTGCACAACTCATATTTTAACACTTTCAATTTTTTATTCTCACATCATAAAAAAAAAAAAAGATTTAGTATTCACTTTTTTTTATAAAAAAATAGCTTTGTAGTTGTGATGGATATATAATGGACTAATTTAATTAAACACATTAATTTTTATATTTAAGATTTTTAAATTCAAAATTATCTGTTTGACTTAATAGAATTTATAAGGTCAAGTCTTGTATTTAAAAAAAAAAATAACCATTTAATTGATAATTAAAGATAATTAAATAAGTAATTTGGATCGGTCGTTTCAATATAGACTGAGACAGGTTCACCGGTTTGTCGGCTCAACTAAGGACTTGTTTACTTAAATTTGATTTTACAATAAATTTGATTAAAAAAAAAAAACTTTAGAGGCAATGGTGTTCTACAGTTGGCATTATTGAAGTTTATATTATTGTTTGAATAGATTATTTTTTGTGCTTTATTAAATTAAAAAAAGAAGTTACTTATTTGGATAAGTTATTAGCTATAGTTTTCATTTATAAAATATTAAAATACCCATATTTTTTGAAATAATAATAAAATTCATTTCTATTATTAATTTCTAAAAAAAAGACAGAAATGCAAGCTTACAATGTATGTAATTTATTAAAATGAGTAAAAAAAAGTAATGGAAAATGACTAAAAAAATGCAAACCTATAACACATGTGACTTGGTAGCATTAAAAAATTATGTTTGATAAGTTTAGATTAGCTGAAAATAATGATTGATGTATGCACCCATGCCACTGCAGGGAGAAATCAACCTTTTTTTAGGTGGAAAACTGCCCCCTAGACCCAACGTGAGGGGTTTGGGCAATAAAGGGCAAAATGGTACTTTAGAAGGGGTAAAAAAGATATTTCAATAGTGGCAAAAGACAAAATTGTCCTCCCAGATAAGTTCAAATCTAAATTTGATGGGGGCAATTGCCTCTGGACCCTAATTAGGCCCGACCCTATCTATGTGTTGCATTCTGTAAATTTATTTTTTTATTGAAATTAAAAAATTACTTCTGTTATAAGCTCATATTGCTTTAATTTCAATTAGTGATGTCATTTAGCGTGTGTTTGGGGCTGCTACTGCTTTTTGAATAAGCAACTATGAAGCTGCTTACTGGAGAAGCAAGGGAAGCAGTTTATAGCAGTTGTCAAACAGCTGCTGCTGGAATAACAGTGAAGTTGTTTCTCTTATCGTTATAAATTCTTCTTGATATATGTGCAAAAACATGATTTATGAGTTTGACGATGTTATTTGGCATTCTAACCAATGAGCTTAGCCCTATATCAAAATATTTGTTAATTGTTTATATTGAGTGGTATAATCGATAAGAAGCAACTCAAATGGACTCATTATGCAACATAATATATGAAGTAATGGCTTGTACTTCTATGGGTGTAAATCAAAACGATCAGCAAATTACAATTTTTTTTTTCTGGACATCTGAAACATATTATTAGTTTTACTTGGATAACCTTAGAGTAGGTCACCAATCCACTTATCGCTCACAAATGAAAATGGCACACATGATGTCCTACACAAATTTGTCTGATAGTACTCATTGATAAGATATACTGTAATAGTCAAAATTGTTGCTTGTTGCACTATCTCTATAGTTTTCTCTTCATTTAATGAGTTCATCTGAATATTTTATGCTTGTCCAAATATATAAAAAATAACAAATTATGCTATATGTGAAAAACTATTTAACTAATGTACTACAACCAGTGCAAAACATTACAACACTGGAATTGTGTTTTTGAAAATGCTAATGTAATATGTGGCAAGAAACTAAGATTGTTAGATGGATCTTTCTCCCCTCGTCTCACTGGAACAACATTCGCCAACTGATCGT
Organism: Phalaenopsis aphrodite; assembly: GCA_003013225.1. Taxonomy (NCBI): domain Eukaryota; kingdom Viridiplantae; phylum Streptophyta; class Magnoliopsida; order Asparagales; family Orchidaceae; genus Phalaenopsis; species Phalaenopsis aphrodite. The sequence continues at coordinate 1,526,378 of NEWO01000051.1, forward strand.
TCATATCCAGGTGCTTGACAAGCGTGCTTAACTACTATACTCAGTTGCTTATATTCGACTACTTGTTGAGCTAAATTTTTCAATGAATTAGAAAAAAAGGATTAAGTTTGCTAGGACCCTTACTGGCCCAAAACAACTGATTTTGGTCATACATATTTAGTTAACTAATTCTCTTATAAATTAGAAAGTTATTTTGCAAAATGAATAAAAAATAAAATATTAAATTATTATAGTAATATTATTTATGTCCCATCAACCTTATAAATAAGTCAATAAGATGCCACTAGGCTTATTCTTCCTTTGTTGCTATTGTTCCTACCTTTGTATTTGGCTTCTTGTGTTCTTACAATTGCAAGAATTTTAGATGGAAGTAGATGAGCACTTTGAAGAAGGGGAAGAGAGTGATGAAGCGATGAAGGAGGGTTTTGCCTCCACTCAAAGGAAGGCTTCTCTATAGGTTCATTCAGAGACAATTGTCATTGATTTGGACTCATTGAGAGAAAATCCCTCTTAGGATTCGATTTCATAGATCTAGGTCTCGTTGAAAAGTCACTAAAGGAATTATTTGTGTGTGGTAGTGTTGAAAAAATGAGTGAAATTTCTACATCATCATAATTTTAGCTTGAATGCATGTGATATCTTCACAATTGGATTGAGGCTAGTAAAGCTTTAATTGGAGAACAACAGACGACTTTGTCAAAATCCACCAAGGAGTAGGAAGATTTGAAGTTGGCTTCATCTCACATTGTCAACTCAGTGACATCTCATGGACAGATGGTTGAGGACTTAGAAAGGGAGTGCTTTGATATGAAGACTCAATGCATTGAACTTGAATAAGAACTTCAATGAGCCAGGTACTATATGGTATAATGAAGACATTCACATAGTTTATGGACTCATTGTCTAAGAGCACTGCATATAACTCCATGCTTTAGAAGAAATTTTTGGATGAGATTCGGTATTGTTTGTGGAACTTAGTCAAAGAGAGATCCTCTCCTCGAAGTAGGTGAATATACCTTCAAGGAGTGGTTAAATATGGAGAAATTCAAGGAAATACTAGAGACTCCAGTTTTGATGAGTAAGATAATGATGAAAAAAAGAGAAACGAGAGGGGTTCGAACAATGTATGATTAATGTCATTTGGAGAACTCCATTTTGTTTTTTCTTTCCTTTCTTGTTGTACATTTAAAGTGACTAACATAGTTTTTTTTAGTAATAGCATTTGTTTTATTAATAATACTTCTATACTATCAATTTATTCTTCACACATTTGACATGAATATATCAAAAAATAATGTGTTAGATTTAACCTTTGGAGGAGAATCATAGTCCTAACATTAAAATTGTACTTGCAGCGTATCATTCAACTTTGGTTGCAATTGCAACGCACCTTCATTTTTAGTCTTTACAACAAATACCAAATTTTAACAATGTATTATTGGGAGGGGTAGGGTCTCTAGGGACAGGATGTTAAAGATATAGTATTTACTGTTTATTGTTTATGAGATTTAGTATTTACAATGTATGCTAGGGAATACTTATTACGCATTTACCTTCACATTTTAACATCTCAACCATTGGATGAGGACTAAGTCACTTCTCATTGCAATTGGTTAGTTCTCAAGAATCAGAATCAGAACCATCTCATTTCTCATTGCAATTGGGGGGTGGGCTCTAGGGACAGGATGTTAAAGATATAGTATTTACTGTTTATTGTTTATGAGATTTAGTATTTACAATGTATGCTAGGGAATACTTATCATGCATATACCTTCACATATTAACATCTCAGCCATTGGATGAGAGCTAAGTCACATCTAATTGCAATTGGTTAGTTCTCATGAATCAGAACCATTTCACTAATTTTTTATTGAACCACCAGTTTGAAGGGATCCCACATCATTTGAGGCATAAATTGTTATTTTCATGATCTAAACTAGCGAGCGGTTCACAGTCAAACCAATCAAACTTGCCGACTCAAATAAACTTTTAAAACCTCTCACAACATAATAACTGCCTAAATTCATCAAAGAATTAGTTGTGCTTATATTTCTATTTTCATAGAGTAAAATTTGCTGTAAAAGTTAGCAACTTATTAAGAGAGAAACCCATCAGTTGTTTAACAATTTACTTTTAATATTATGTGAGTATCAGTAATTTAAAAATGAACAAAAATTAGGAAGTCATTGCATTGCTCTAAATTACATGATTGGAAGAACTCTTAAAAGTTGAAAGCTATTAGGGTTTTCATTCAAAAGCTATGCCATGTCTTGGTGAACGATTGTATGTGGAAGCCCCCAAAATCCTCCATTTGAACCTTGCCAGGAATTTTATAGCTCAAGGCCATCGCCAACTTTCAACACAATCACAGTCTACCATCTTTCAAAAATGAACATTAGCAAAGAAGTGATTATGAAAACTCATTGTGCTATAGAACAAGAATACATAAATTACAAGTCATGAACACTTTGAAGTGATCAAATCTAGGTAGAAGAATTTGATATTGTCATTTTCAGGCTACTGGAGCAATCTGTTTTTTTTTTTGGGATATCAGGTAGAAATGAAGATCAATCAAGGAAATATGATATGAAAGTAAATAAGTTTGACTTTATAACTCATTTTGGGATTAATATACAGAAAATGAGTCGATGAGAACCCGAAAGACACCTATTACCCTTGAAGGCCTAAGGGAAGCATGACTCATTTAATGGAAAAAAAAAATATTATATCTAGTAAATCGGGCGTGTGAACGATTGGCATGGATCATACCACCAGATGCGTTGTGTGGTGCAATCTATCCAGATGATGAACGGACGTACTAATTTCTCCATTTCATGAATTTAGTGAAGTGAGCATTGTGGCAAAGGGACCTTGATGAATCCAATTTGAGACGCCAATTTGCAATTTGTTAGCTAAATGGATGACAACATGATGCACAACATATTTTCAAAAAATTTAACGGCATATGAGATGATCTCTTCTAACTGGTTGCCAGTGAGATTGCAATTGTTATCTTCTTGTTTGCAAAGTGGTGAAAATACCCAGAACTTTCAGAGCAAAAATTAGGAAACTCAGACATAACAATAAAACAATTCCTCATAAAAGGTTGGAGGAATCAGTCAAAAGAAGATGAAAATCGAAACTCGTCAAGCTGCTTCAGAGGGAAGTTCAGTAAACTATACTGAAGATGCCAATGCTAGGGAATATGAAATGAGAACTTGTGTGCTCTGTATTCAACCAGGATAATCCAAGGCGAACGCAGAAAATGGTGGGGGATTAGATAGCGCCATAGTCATTGGGAAAAATTCAAACTTTTCTACCTATACTACCACGGACCTGGACCAGAGAAGCCAAGATCAAATCTTGATTGAAAAATGAGGAGCAGCTTCATCTGCTAGCATGAATCTCCTCCATCTTCGCCCTTCTCCGGCTGCCATCTTCCCTCCCTCTGCACTCCACCGCATCTATCTCAAAGCGAAGAGAAAAAAAACCAAAACGCAGCAACTCAAATTCCACCAGAGAGCCGATGGCGTTGTTCCCCTCGCGAGCCTACCCTATCCGAAGTCATCTCCCACCCCTCTCCTCATATCCGAGACGTCCACCTCCCTTACCACCGAAGAAGCCCTCGAGCGCATATTTCTCAACCTGCACTCCGCTCTCGCTGGAGGTATCCACATTGAACCCTCCACTTTCTCCTCCCTCCTGGAGCTCTGCTTCCGCATCGATCCTTCCCAGCGCCGAGCAGCCGCTCTACACCGCCTCATCCCGGCCTCCCTTCTCCATTCGAGCGCCAACATCTCCTCTAAGCTGATTCGTCTCTACGCATCCAGCGGCCTTGTAGAGAAAGCCCACAACCTCTTCGACAACTTGCCCCCCAGTCATAAAACCGCAGCTTTCCCCTGGAACGCTCTCATTTCCGGCTACGCAGACATCGGTCTTCACGAGGATGCTATGGCACTCTACCATCAGATGGAGGAAGAAGGTGTCGAGCCGGACAGCTTTACTTTCCCTCGTGTCATCAAAGCATGCGCTAGTATCGGATCGATCCCTCATGGCGAGTCTGTACATCGCCACCTCGTACGCTCCGGTTTCGCCACCGAACCTTTCGCGCTCAACGCGCTCGTCGACATGTATGCCAAGTGCGGTGACATTGCCCGCGCCCGCCGTATCTTCGATCAGATCCTCGATCGGGATCCCGTCGCCTGGAATTCCATGATTAACGGGTACATCCGCCATGGCTTATTTGCGGAGGCCATTGAAACGTGCAGAAGAATGCTAGTGGGTGGTTTTGAGTTAGATACAGTGACCATCTCCTCGTTGCTTGCTGGTTGTGCTTCTTCGAAGTGCAACATGGGTCTGGAGATCCATGGCTGGATCATCCGCCGCGGGCTTCTGCTGGGTGTATCTGTAGCCAACTCTTTGATCACTATGTACTCTATGCTCGGCCAATTAGACCGTGCGAAGTTCATTTTCAGTACCATGCCGGAGAAGGATTTGGTCTCCTGGAATGCCATTATTTCTGCCAGCAGAAGAGACCGGCGGGTGCTCAGTATATTCCGGCAGATGGAGGATTCAGGTGTGTCGCCGGACGGCATAACGTTTGTATCATTGCTCTCCGCCTGTGCTAATTTGGGCCTTGTTGAAGATGGCCGGAAACTGTTTGCTGAAATGCATGTGAGACATGGCATAAAGCCTGGAATGGAGCATTACGGGTGCATGGTGAACTTGCTTGGAAGGGCGGGGCTTGTTGAGGAGGCCTACGAGCTTGTGTCAAGGATGATGCCGTTTGACGGTGGTCCGACAGTCTGGGGGGCGCTGCTTTTTGCTTGCTCTGTGCATGGCAATGTTAGCATAGGAGAGATAGCAGCTGAGCGATTGTTCGAGCTGGAACCAGACAATGAGCACAATTTTGAGCTTCTCAGGAGGATATATAGAGATGCATGGAGGCTAGAAGATGTTGACAGAGTGGAGAAGTTGATGAGAGCCAGAGGATTGGAATTTAGGCAAGTCTTATAGAAATTTTGGACTTGCGATTCTCTTAATGTTTATTTTGTAAATTTTATGTTTAATAAGAGTAAATAGCTGTGTCATTCATAGAAATTAATCATCTAGTTTTTAGTTTTGATTATACCATACGGAAAGTCAATGCATTGCACTTTGTCTATCAGAAGCACTAATATAAACTAATGTATATTGAAGTGGTTATTGTGCAATTATCGGTGCTATAGTGGTTGAGGGTGTAATCTCCTACTATGAGGTTGTGGGTTTGGATCACGCATATTATCCTTTTGGTTCACATTTCCTGAAAAAAAAAAAAAATCCAAGTGGTTATCGTTGGCTTTTATAGTTCATTGATTATTGAATGCTAATATCTTGATACGAGAGATTATTATATGAATGCAACATAAATGGATTTAATGTAATTTTTTGTATTATTTTCTAATACTATTTTGTATGAATATTATGTTAGCAATACAAGTTTGATAAGCAAGAGCTGAAAACAGAGAGGTTGGGTCTGTTTTTTGGAGTTCATGAACCTTGAAGATAATTGAGTTAGTGACAACACTCCATGCCCTTTCCTGTATGCATGCACTCCGCTGTTGGGATGCACGTATGCATTTGCATGCCCGACACTCACATTGCCATTGCTGCCGCACTCCAACACCCATTTCCTCATGCACATCAATGCCCACATGCTCATCCGGCACAAATACAATAGTATGTGCTTGTGCATACCCATGCATTAATTACTTGCAAGCACTTTGATTGCTTGCCGACTGTTTGCCACACCTCATCAATTGCATAGCCGGCATGCTCGCTGATGCTCATCAACCTTGTGCTGTAGCTCATAAATCGTGTCTTTTACCTGTTCTCTGCATAGTGAAACATGCACATAGATTTTGAATTTACAGGTTTGAGCACTTTCTTTGAGGTTCTATATTTCACCATTAGTCACTCTTAGATGTTGTGTTTGTGTTAATCTTTCTCCAATTGATCCCATGGTGAGCTTGATTAAGATTTCTCTTGATTGATGGAGTAGGCTAGTGCATCCTTACCCATGTTGAGCCTAGATTTTATAGTTTTCTCCCAAAAGTTCAAATTATATATTTTATTTATTTATTTATGCATCATGATATTTTGGATATTGTGTGCTAATAATTTTATTTGTTTCTTGTTGGAAAATTTTTCTAGCTTTTGATTTTGGTAAGCACAACTTAAAATTTCATTCTTGTTTGTAAAAATGGTTGTTTTTGGCATTGCATCTACAGAAATTTGATTAAGGGAGATTTCCATCATTCCAACATTTGCACAATGAAGACGAACCATAGAATGTCCTTAAGTATGGGCTAGTGACTTTGAGAATTCACATTCCCTTGGCTTTAATATGAATTGTATGGTTGGGTATATTTTTAATTTCTTGATTCTTTTGTATTTTTGAGGAGTGATTTATAAAAAGAGCAAAAGAATTAGGCGAGATATTTATTATTTCCATAGATCAATAAAAGAGAATGTAATAAATTATAGTATCCTGTTTTATTCTTACAGTGTGAGTAACACTTTCATTATCACTTTAATAAATCCCTGTACATCAATAGTTGTGACCATCTATAAATTATATCAGGTTTTTTTTTTCCTCTAAATCTTACTTTTTAGTACCTTTATTCACTGGGACTATCTATATCTGCTTGTATTAACTAAGTTTCCTGCACCAAAGATTGTGAAAATTGCTAATTGAAAGTTGCGATGAAGCATAATTCATATGCGTGAATAAGTTTAAATCGGCGACGAGGAGCAGGGGCCAAATCAACCTATTGTGAGAAGAGCAATGATGTTAGTGAAGGGTGTCACGAGTAAATAAGGGTTGATTTTGATTTTGATTTTGATTTTGATTTTGATTTTGATTTTGATTTTGATCATCAATCTCTTGCTGTGATATCCATCAATTGTCCTAGGTCGAATGCTCTTGCGATGAGTCAAGCTCTCAACCTCATGGCTTTGGTTCAGGTAAGTCTATTTTATAAAAAAATAAACAATAATCTGTACAATATTATAATTTTTTTAGGTTTTTATTTTTCTTGTAGGTGTGACCGGTGAGTGTCTTGGACAATTATTAGAAAAAGCCTACCAAATTTGAGTCATCCTTGAAGGTATGCCTCTTCATTTGAAATGTTTTCTTCAGGTAACTTTTTGTTGGTTGTTCTGAGTGGTCATATGGTACATTTGAATTTAATTAAGCTTCTGAGTTTTTGATCAATAGAGTCAGAGTTCACATCTTTCACAGTTTTGGGGCTTTTATTCCTGTTCTTGAGTAAAATATTTGTGACATTGATTTATTGAGATTCCCTTAATAGCTTTATGAGTAGAGTGTTTTCACTTTTGCAATACTTAATGAATATAGCCAAAATAATTTCAATGAGGCAACCGGAGATAACAAGGAGGGGCAGATTGTTGAAATTATTTGAGAGACTTCCTCAATGTTTGGGGAATGTGCAAGTTTTGAGGGTGGATTAGGCCTAGTACATGCCCTTGAAGCACACATTCAGGGAACTAAGGTTACGTCTCCCCTACTTGCTTTTGATTTTCACTGTTCGGTGTCATCTCTTTCAGCGAAAAGTTTGGTGGATGAGATTGTATAGTTTTCATCTTCCTAGTTTTATATGTTGTAATGTGTGCATGCTCATGAGGATTAATTTTTCTGGCACTGAAGCGAATGTTCTGGAAGGGATGAAGAGGGTTATCTTTTTGGGGAGAAATATGCATTTCAAAAGATGAACCATGGCAAGTTATGTATGAAGTGCTAGTTTTAAAACTTAGATGTAAGAGGAGTGCACATATGTAAGTTACTTTTTAACAAGCTTAACATGGTTGATGTTATTGTTTAACAGGTTAAGGAGTTGTTTGATTTGAAGAGTTTTGAGTTTAAAATATTTCAAATGTAGGAGTTTTAAAAATGTTGGTATTTAGTTTGATAAAAAAATAAATTCAAAATAAATTTTTGAACAAGTTAAAATTCACATCTTGTTCATTTAAGGTGTATTTTAAAATTGACTGATTTTTAATTACATTATAAGCTATCGCTACTGCCACTAGAGACTAGTGGTTGTCTCCCTTGTCTTTGGCTATTGTCGGGCAACCGTCACCGGCCATTGTCTTACCTCCACCATCATCATCCTTCGGTCTTCACGACCCATTGTTAGACCACTCCAAACCACCACAACAATTACCATCACAGAACATCGCGGCCTGTTACATTAATCAGGCGCCATTAGTTGTCTCCCTTTTCATTCGCCTTGGTCGGCCAGCTGTCACCAGCCTTTGTCCTACCTCGAACATCATTTATGATCGGTGTTCACCCCCACTTGTCCTACAACGATTGCCGCCATAGGATATTGCAGCTTGTTATTGTCAACATCCTTATGCTGCCATGTTGATCACTGTTGTCTAGTTTTATATTGAATTTATTTTACATTAAACCAAACACAAAAAGTATTCTACTGCATTAATTTTGCACTCAACCAAACATGGGGAAAGTATTTTTCAGTACATGATTTAACTTCATAATGTATTTTGAATATTTAGAAATTCTCAATACTTATGTCACTAAATGACACCTAAACATACCAAATAATTGGAACACCATAAAAAATATAACACATTCTCCCAATAGGGGATATCATGTGCATCCTTTATTTAAAAAAGAACTCAAACTCTAAAAGTTCAATAAAAAAATTAAGAGGTGGTTTGATTTGCTGAAAATAAAATATAATGTAAAAGGTTTACAAAGTTCTCTGATTACAATTTATTTAAAATATTTTAAAGTTGTTTGATTCACTGTAAAATAAACTTAAGTTTTTACTTTTTTTTGTTTGGTTTGAAGTAGATTGAAAATTGTGTATTTAAATATTTTTTTTTTTGTCCTTCGGTAGTGCGAGATGGGGGTCGGCAGGCCACCGATAGAGTTAGGTTGGTGGTTGGTGGGCTGTGGGCGATGGGCGGTGGGCGTAGGGGTGCAAAAATTCACCCGACACGCCAACACGACTCAAACTCGACTCGAAAAATTCAGGTTAGGGTTGACCCAAATATTTTCAACTCGGTTTTGGGTCAGAGAATTCAAACCCGTTTATTATTTGGGTCAGACTCCTCGAAAACCCAAATATAACCCAAATAAGCACGAAAGTTCAAGTCTGGTTCGAGTTAGTGGGTCAAGCTTGGGTTCGAGTAGGGCTATAATCAAGTCGAGTCGAGCGGAATATGTCATAGTTCGGACTTGGCTTGGTATAATTATAAGTTGTTCATGTTCGGCTTGAGCTTATGTCGAGCTTTCATGTATTATTTAAGATTAACTTGTTTAAATCTTTAAATAAGCTATTGAATGATATTTAAATGAGCTAATGAACGAGCTAAAAATTCAAACTAGCATCTAGATTTTCATACAAAAAATTCAATAAATAATTTAATAAATTTGATCGCCGCTATTAATTTATTGATTATAAACTCTAAACCCTAAAGGATCTTAAATCTCCTTTCTCCTCCATTTTTCCCTAAATCCCTCGTTTAGGAGATGCTTAGTAGAATAATTTGTGCAGCATTCAAGTATGATTTAACCTAAATCGTACCAAACAACATAAAAATGACAATTTTAAAACCTACAAATACATAATATCAAGTTTTTATATATCATAGATGATAAGAGCTATCAACAAACAAGTTTTTAGTTAAATAAATTTAATTTATATAATTATCATGTATGGCATGAGTTATCATCGAGTTTAATATCGAGTATTTAGCAAGTTGTTAAACAATAAACCAGTTTGTTCGTGAACAAAAATGAACAAGTTTAACCATGTTCATATTTAGCTCATTTAAGCTTCGAGCTTTTTATGAATTGTTCAAACTTGTTTATTTACTAATTTGAACAAACATGATCGAGTCTTAATTTAGCCGAGCTCGAGTTGTTCATCGAGTGCATTGGTTTAGTTACAACCCTAGGTTTGGCTCTTAGTTTTTAACTCGTTTATTATTATGGTCGGGTTCAAGTTGACCTTATTCGGGTCGAACCCGACTCGCTGACCCAATTTGACACCCCTAGGTGGGCGGAGGCAGCAGCTGTTGGCTGACGACAGACGACTGGCAGAAACGACCTACAGACAACCGCAGTGTCAGACGGCTGACGGCGGGCAGCGGAGGCCGCTGCAGGTAGCAGGCAACGGCGATGAATGGGGGCAGGCAGGGGCGGTGGGTAGCGACTTGTCAATAGTATTTTATATTTTAATAAATGGTGTAATTTAAATTCGGCTACAAATTCAGCCAAAATGAACTGCGATGTAAACTTGAAATTTATTCATACTTTACATTATATTTATAATTCTTCATACCAAAACATATAATTTCTAAAATCACTGCAAAAGAATTACAGTACACCACAAATTCACTCAACCAAATGACACCCCTAAAACTTCAAGACTACTAAGAAGTTTCTTTCAACTTACTAGTTTTAATACACAATGGAGTTTTGACATGCATGATCTCTGAGGTTTATATCACATGTATTATTGGATGTTCAACACCTTTAATGGTTAATATTTGACCTATTTCTTCACAAAACATTCTTCTCAGCACTATACTAATAGCATTTGAATTTAATATAGGAGTATGTTATTCATTTTGAAATACTTTTTGAACTAATAGATTTTTCATTTGGCTAGAGGTTTTAAATATACAAGCATCATGAAATTGGAAATGTTTGGCGGCTTGAATCATTTCACTTAATATATATTTCGTAAGTGTAAGCTTTATTTGATAACAAAGGAGGGGCTTGGAAGCGTTTATGAACATGTTAGCATTTAAAGCTATTGGGCATTTCTTCCACTTATACGTATTAAGTTTGTTGTGCTCTCCATATAATGCACATTGTATATTTTTTTCTTCTTAAAGAAAGAGAAGCTAAAACACTGTCATTGTCGATCTCAAGTCCAAATATGAAAAGTGGAGGGTTGCGTTAAGTAGTCGACAACCAACGTAAAACTTGTCGAAAAAATTATGACATGAATCTTTTTTATCATTGTTTATAGGACGCAATGGAGAAATAAGATTCATGTAGCCGACCCCACTTAGTGGGATTAAGGCTTTGTTGTTGTTGTTGTTGTTGTAAAGAAAGAGAAGCTCAACTATAACAAAGCTATCATAGGCTAAAACTATTTGCTATTGTGGTTACTGATAATAAGTTAATCAATTTTCTTAGCCATTAGTTGATATTTGTGTTTTATGAAAAGAAAAAAGATGAAGTATGTTCATTTAAAGTGTCAAAAAATGTGCCCTTTGCATTTTATTTAATCTTTTCTCGCAAATTAAACCCTGTGATCATCTTGCACCTCTGTTTTAAGATCCTTCCCTTTTGGACCTGTTCTAAACACTCGATGTAGAATTTGTTACCCCAATTCAAATTATCTTCTATTAATTTAAGAAAATTGAGCCATGTTAGCTGTGTTATGTATAGTGATTAGATTTGCTTGAGTAACATAACTTGGTCTGGATATTAATATTAATCTTCAAGACACACCATGTTATCCTGTATGATAACTTGCTGAAGCAACCTAGTTCATGGTCTTTTAGTGGCTAGATGTCGAACTAGATCGAAAGACCCCACGTATTTTAACTATTGTCCATATGATATCTGGACCTGCAGTAGATGTTGCAAGAGACAAATATGTTAGTATTACATGTTAAAACTAGGTGATTTACTTGGCTCATAAAATAAAAAGCAAAAAATGATTGTTTCTCCTAGTTTTACAATCACCTGTAGATAAAAAGAGATTTGGCCAGCAACACTAAAGCTGAGCACAATTACAAATGTTTGCTTTTTGTGATCAATGTTTTGCTGATGTAAATGCTTAAAACATAATAGATGCCAACATATCTAGAAAGGAAGAGCTTTTCCTGGTTTTTTAACTTGGATGTGCTTCCTTTGAACAAGGTAAACTTGATTAGGAGATCAAAGAAATGAAGTTCCTTATGCTGAGTTTAACAAGCTAGATGGATTGTTACTTTGGGTTTTGCTAGCAATACAACGATCCTCAAATAGTACCTAGACTCAGGTGCCACGGTGCATTTAACATCCAACACTGAGAAACTACAAAATCCGAGCACATATACCTGGTCATATCAAGCCATAGTATGAAATGGAGAAGCCCTTCCAATCAAAAAATTATTCCATCAGAACACCGGACACAAAATTTGCTTCCGGAGTCCAGTAAACATGTGCCACGTGACAAGTGGGCCTCACTCTTCTTATAAACCTACCCAACCAGTGTCTTGTAGTGAGACCCACTTGCCACTCACTAGACTCCGGATGCAAATTTGCTTCTGGTGTCCTGATGAAATAATCTCTCCTTCCAATCACTCACTTCAGTTAAGATCTTTTACACACTCCAACCCATAAGCTCACCCTCTCTAAGCTTCTCCATGTACCAAATCTCTCCCATAATCTTCTTTCGGTATCTTTTTTCTCCTCATAACTTTTGTATCAATGGCTTAAAGACAAATTAAATACTTCTTCAAGGACCCATCAAACAAGGTCTACAAGTTCAAGCCACCTACATCATCTAGATAATCTGCACATTGTCGTCTCGGCCATCCCCATATTTCTACAATAAATATCTAGACCTGATACATTTATAGGCTCGGCGAGGAATATTTGGCTAGATAAAAAGCATCTGGATAGTATGACTTGAAGATTTGTTCAATAAGGCACATTTTGTTCTGTCAAATTAGTTGTTCAACAGTATTTCAATAAACTTTCTTTGAATCAAATAAAAATCAAATTAAATGTAGTTCAAACATTTATAATTTTAAATGAATTGAGGTCCTCACTCCTAAATCCAATATTTGGTATGAGCAAAGCTCGAATAATACTTTGATGAAAAAGATTGAGCTCAAATAAGGCATTTGTCGGTCTGGCCTGGTTATTTGATGCATTAGATCAGACGTGTCATCCAATGGGCATGAAAAATGTTATGAAGTGTAAACAAGTGGAGCGGGCTCAATCTACTCTCAGATTGAGCTTGAGCCTAATTAATTTTAGCGAGTTCAAGCTCGAGCTTGAGTTTAAGTCTACAAGTTCAACTCGGCTCACAATCCAATTTGTTTATTATAAAAGAAACAAAATAATATTAATTTACGGTAGTGTTATTAAGTTATAACATGACAAATAGAATAAACAATTGGGAGAAAAATAGTAAGGTAACACTTAATACTAAATATATAATATTATTCTCTTAATATTTTTAATATTTTAAAGATAAAGTTTTCAAATTTAATATATTTTATATTAATATTTTTTCGTAAACAAGAAGACTCACAAGCCAACGAGTTGACTCAATGCTAGTTTGTGCTTAGCTTGTTAGCTCATTGAGCTCAGTTCACGAGCCACTTATCTTGTACAAGCTCGAGCTAGCTCAACGCTCAACTAGACTCACTTATACCCTAAAGTAGGCTCATATGTGATATTTTCTCTAATACACTAGCATTAATATAACATGATATTTTAGTTTTATAGGTAGAAGGGGCAAAATGATTTACCTAAAACTTGGAGGAGATGAAGCTTCTGTAATATATACGATTATAAGAGCATTTAAGATTAAAGTTTTCATATTATATATTTATATATGATTTTATATATATATATATATATATATATATCTATGAAAGAAAACCACCCTTCAACCACCTGTAGGTTCCACTACCATATACGACTTAATGAAGCAGAAATTGTGCACTTTAACGTCGCTACGTCTTAATGATTAACTAGCGAGATGTGACATGATGAAATAAAACCATTAATGCACATGCCTACGTTATGGAAGTGCCGAAATTTGATTAATAGGAGCAGTACTAATGCACATGCCAACTCCGTTTTGAGTTGCGGTGGTATTTAATAAAATTATATTTTGTTTGTTTTTTCAGATGTTTCGATCGGAAGTGTTTTCTAGTTCGGCTTAGGGCCCGTTTGGACCAGCTTATTTTGGTGCGGTGACGTTTTGAAAACGCACATGACTTGTTTGGGTAAACTGCGTTTTAGTGGCTTATGCGTTTTCATAATGCAGAAAACAACATTTTCACACTGCACCTATCTAGGTGCGGTGGTAGCTTATTGGCAATAGTAAGGCTTTTTCCAAAAAAATAAAAGTTTATAATAGTCACCGCACATAGTTTATCAGCATATTATTTTTAATCAGCTTATCAGCATATTATTCAATAAGCTACAGCTGCCCCAAACAGATCATTAATAAAATCTGGTGACGGTTAGAAATTAATGATTTGAATTTTTTAAAATAAAATAAATTTCTAATAGTGACCGTAATATTTTGAACAATATTATCTTCTGCAGCAGCTTTACATTTTCTCCTTCGAACAGTTGTAACTGCTCCAAACAGATCCTTAATCTGATCATTCATTTTAAATTTATTCATATTAAATTAGATTTTATCTTTGTTTAAAGATTAGATTACATTTTCTCAGTCTAATTAAAGTTTGCAAAATGATAAAAAAAGCCAATATTACATTGACTTGTAATATATACATACACACATACAAACATATATTGGACATAAGGCAAGTGTGTCTGATATATTTATGTAAAATTTAAATTTACTTTCAAGGACATACACAACTAATTATTTTTTTGTTTTTTAATTGAACCTGAGACAAATAGTGTCTAACATGTGTGTCACAGGTGTCATGTCTAAAGCATGACACACGATTGTCTGTGTCTGACGTGTGGCAGACATTATAAGAGCATTTCTAGTGAATCATCAATACATGTGACAAAACAATTGGATCTATACTATTTTCAAAATTCAATATTGTTATATAGCTTATAAAAAATAAAGATAATATTTGACTATTTTTAAAATTGAAGATTTTGGGTTCTATCACTGTCAGGATTTATTACCACCGAAAAAAATAGATCTGCAATGCAAGATCAAATATTCTAGCTCTTGGCCTTAGCTTGCTTGACAATATTTAGATGACGACAAGTAAAAAAGTATTTATGTTGAGACAAAGAGGCTAAATGAAGAATTTGTTGCTATGGGCCAGAGATAAGGATGAGGTGGGCCAAGTGATATCTAATTTTCCTTACTTTGATGCATCATTCTTTGACTATGTTGCAATTTTTTATTGATTTGAATGAAATTTATTTTCATTTTGTTTTGAGTTATTTATGCTCATATTTCTATCTTTTTGACTGATTCTAAGATAAGTTTCTTTGATGTTTTTTTGATGTATGATTGTTATTGAGATAAATTATCATGTTTGAGGCTATGAGAGAATCATAAGTTTGAGAGATCTTACATTATTTGCATGAGAGAAGTAGTAATGGTACAATTAAATTGAGTAATAAGGGCTCCTTAAGGTTTGCTAACATCCTTTAAAGTTTTGCTCTTTTCTTGGCTAGAATTGTCTCTCATGATTTGAATTGGATTCCCTCATATTTGTGCAATGAAGATGATTGGATGGACAATAAATGTAGTGGTTGAACTTTTGTTGTCCTTACCAAATACTATTTCTTAGAGTTTATATATATATATATATATATATATATATATATATATATATATATATATATATATATATATATATATATATATATATATATATATATA
>NEWO01000051.1:1543097-1554746 GCA_003013225.1 Phalaenopsis aphrodite
AGTTTTATTTTTGTAATTTGGCTTTTCGTCCCTCAACTTTACACTGAGAAGGTGTTTTTGAAGGATTTTATCAAAATAAAATATTGATTGCCTAAAGCGACTTTACCTTCATTTCTTCTTAGTGATTATTATGAATTCTAAGAATTTGGAGAATATCTAATCTAGTTGCTCCATTCCGAATAAGTTTATTCATTGCTTTCCAACCACAGAAAAATCAAGCAAAAATTCTATGAGGTATGAAACATATTTCTTTTGGTAGGATTTTGAGATGAGGTTGGATCTCTATTCAATGAATAGATTAACAATGTCTTGATGAAGTTCAGGAGAGTATGGCTTAACAACTCCCTAATGTTTTTATTTTTTTTGAAGTAAATGGGATGGTTTTTCAAAAATATATCATTCCCTAATATGTTTAGTAATTTTTGTACACACTCAAAGTCAAGTAAATGGAAGATATTTACTTTTTTTTAATTAGTCGTTTTCAACTATTGAGTATTTGATCATTGCTATTTTTTCAACGAACGTTAGAAAACTAATTGCTTATGTAATATGATACAAGATAAAATTCTTTATGTTAATATGCCTCATCACTATATAAGTATTTGAGCTAAAAGAAAAATCTTTAAAATGGAGAGATTTTTTACCTACTTTACAATCTGCTTCTTGATTATGATCTTTCATTCCTTAAAAGTAGTAAAAGAAAAATACATCATTCTTCTGCTTCAAGAAGAACACCCAAATTTTTCTAAAAAAACTAATCAATGAATGTCAGCATATATCTAGAACATCCTTCAAATGGTACTATAGATGATCCCCAAAGATCAATATTTCATTAGTATTGTGAATACAAGTATTGAACTTAACTCTTTTCTATTTTTCAAATACAAAGTGGTCATAAAAATTCAATCTAATAATGTTTTGACCATTTAGAAGTCTACTTATGCTTAGTTCAATCATCACGTTCTCACTCATATGCTCAAGGCGTATTTGTAAAAGTCTGGTTGCTTCATCTTCTGACATGGAAGAGTTGTAATTATTGCATCACCTACCACAGTAAAGCCTGGCAGGAAATATAGTCCAACTGCCTTCTTTTGTCCTATCATCATAAGAGATCATTTGCTGATCTTTAAAACTCTACCTACACCAATGTACTTGTACACTTTAACATCAAGAATAACTGAATAAATCAGATTTTTTTTATATTTGAGACATGTTTGACATCTAAGTGTTATGATGACTCCGTCAAATATCTTGATTCTAGCAAGGAGCATTATAGTTACTCATTAACATGGTACCCATTGACACCAATTCATATGTTAAAAGCAATCCCTATTGAGACACATATGAAATATACAGACTGAATCAAGAATCCAAACATCACAAAGTTCTTTGTCGGATACAACTAGTAGTTCACCATCATTAAAAGCTTTAAACAGTATTGGCTTCACCAAAATAATCTAATTGTTTGTCTTTCTAATTTGAAGTTGTTTTCTTATTTTTATTCTATAATTTGTAACACTTTGATTTGTTGTGCCCCTTTTTCTTACAATAATTTTAGATTTTATCGTTATTTATGGATTTTGATCTACTCTTTATATCAACATCAAAACTCTTCTTTTGAGTTCTATATCGAAGGAGGATGTCATCTCCTTGAGCAACATGTTCATTCACAAGTTGCTTAATCTTCCCTCTGGAATTTAGAGCATCATATACTTCTTATAGAGTATGTGCCTCTCTCATATACAAGTTGGTATCTCTAAAGACTGTGAAAAGATATGAGAAGACTTGATTTGATTGATGAATATAGGGTTATAAATACCCATTACAAGACTTACTGGTAAGGAAAACAATAAAAACAGAATACAGTAGAAAATGAAAGGAATAATAATAAAATATAAGAAGTAGCTACTCTCTCTAATTTAAGGAGAGAAATAAATAGAAATTATCAAGTTTCCTCATGTAATTTATAACCCTCTAAATATAGAGTTATAACAAATATGAAATATAATAATTAGTATTTTTGAGATCTTTCAACACTCTCCCTCAAGTTGGGTTGTACAGACTGTCCATGCTTAACTTGTTACATAATTCTTCAAAGTTTATTATTGGGAGAGGCTTAGTATGGATATCTGTTGTTTGATGTCGGAAAGGAATGTATGCAAGTTCGACGAATCCTCTCTCAATATTTTCTGAGATGAAGTGTCCATCGATCTCGATGTGTTTCGTTCTGTCATGGTGTACTAGATTCTTTGGAATGTTGATGGTTGTTTGGTTGTCGCATTGTAGTTTGACAGTTTTTTCAGTTAGCATTTTGAGTTTGCCGAGTATTCTTCGAATCCACATTCCTTCGTAGATCCTGAGTGCAAGAGCTTTGAATTTAGCTTTAACGCTGTTTCTTGATACCACAGATTGCTTTTTGCTTCTCAAAGTGACTAGGTTTCCTCAAACATAAGTGTAATAGTCGGAAGTCTATCATCGGTCTGAGACATCCCCTGCTCAGTCTACGTATGAATACACTTCTATACTTCGACCCTTATTCCTTTGAAACAGTAGTCCTTTTCCTGGAGTCATCTTGAGGTATCTCAAGATTTTGTAGACTACATTCATGTGTTCTTCCGTAGGACAGTTCATGAATTGGCTGACAATACTAACAGAAAAATTAATGTCGGGTCGTGTGTGTGAAAGATAGATGAGTCGCCCCACGAGTCGCTGATATCTCCCCCTATTCACAGGTGCACTATTTTTCTCAGTGCCGATCTTCTTGTAGGGATCCATTGGAGTATCGACGGGTTTGCAACCGAGCATTCATATTTCCTTCAACAAGTCCAATGTATATTTTCGATGTGACATAAATATTCCTTATTTTGATCGAGTTAGTTCCATGCCGAGAAAGAACTTTGGGTTTCCGAGGTCTTTGATTTTGAATTCTCGAGTGAGAAGCTTTGTGAGATTTGTGAGTTCTTCTTCGTGATTTCCAGTGAGGATGATATCGTCGACGTATACGATCAGAATTGCAATCTTCTTTTTGGGAGAGGTTTTCATGAAAAGAGTGTGATCTGCCTGACACTGAGTATACCCATGTTTTGTCACTGATTTTGCAAATCTATCGAACCATGCTCGGGGAGATTGTTTGAGTTCGTACAATAATTTTTAGAGTTTGCAGAATTTGTTGCTTGGAAATGATGCTTCTAGTCCGGGAGGTGCTTCCATGTAAACTTCTTCTTACAAATTGCCATTTATGAAAGCATTTTTCACGTCGAGTTGATGTAGCTGCCAGTCTTCATTTGCCGTAAGTGAGAGAAGGATTCTGATGGTGTTAAGTTTGGCCACGGGGGCAACAATTTCTTGATAATCAATACCGTATGACTATGAAAAATATTTTGCTATGAGACGTGCTTTTAATCTCTCAATTGTATCATCTGTCTTGTATTTGACTTTGAAGATCTATTTGCAACCGATTGCTTTCTTTCCCTTTGACAGGTCTGAAACAGTCTATGTACCATTCTTTTGTAGGGCTCTTACCTCCTCATTGATGGTCGTTTTCCACCCCGGGTGTTTGAGAGCTTCATCAATCGTGTTTGAGACTTGTGTATTGTCGAATGCAGTGACATAGGCTTGGTAAGCTGAAGATAGTTTTTCATAGGACACAAAGTTGGAGATCAAATGCATCATGTGTTCATACCTGAGTGGAGGACGGATGTACCTAAAACCTTTTCTTAAAGAAATTGGAATGTCAGAGTCATCAATCATAGGTATAGTAGATTCATGCTCAAGTGTGTTCGTACCTGAGTGGATTTCTGTGGGAGTTGGATCTGGTTTTGGCTCTTGGATTGTTGTTGGATGTGTTGGGTGATTTATGTGTGAGTTGGACACTTGAGGACTAAATGGAGACTGATTGTTGGGTACATTTTCACGTGAGTTTGATGAACTTGTTGAATCCGAGTTAGGAGATAATGAGTTTGGTTCAAGGGACAAGGATTTGATGTGTGGCAGTATGAACTCGTTGTCCCCCCAAGATTGATATTCTCTTAAAGTCTCCCCTGAATATTAGAATTGGGGTAGTAAGGTTGATTTTCAAAGAATGTGACATCCATAGTGTTGTAGGTTTTTCTTGTGAGAGGAGAGTAGCACTTATACCCTTTTTGAAGAGGCAAATAGCCTAGGAAAATACCTTTAGTAGATTTGGGGTCAATTTTGCTGCGATTGTGTGAATGAATGTGAACAAAGAAGTAGCAACCAAATACTTTTGTAGGTAGATTTTGGGTAATTTTCTTGGTGTGGGGAAATGATTTGAGAAGGAGTTGGATTGGACTTTGAAATTTGAGGACCCGAGAAGGCATCCTGTTAATGAGGTAGGCTGCAGTATATACAATGTCACCCAAAAAACCTTAGGCACGTTAGAGGAAAACATGAGGCAGCGGGCCACCTCGAGAAGGTGGCGGTTCTTGCATTTGACGATCCCATTTTGTTGAGGGGTGTCGACGCAAGAATTGAGATAGATGATGCCTTCAGAGGAGAGATAAGAGCCAAGGACGGAAGCGAAGTACTCCTTTGCATTATCAGTCTTGAGTGCCTGGATGTAGGTTTGGAATTGTGTTTGGATCATTGAGTAAAATTGTTCAAATATGTGACCGACTGCATATTTATCATAAGAAATAGCCATGTTAGTCAAGTGTGATCATCAATAAAGGAGACAAACTACCGAGTCTTGGTAAAGGTTGTAACACGGGATGGGCCCCAGATATCGTTGTGAATGAGTGCAAAGGGCCGGGAAGAGGTGTAACCAACATGTGGAAATGACGTGCGAGTGTGTTTGACAAATTGACAAAATTCACATTGAAAATAATGAACATCTTTATTGATAAATAAATTTCGAAATAGTTTTTCAAGATACATAAAAATTGGATGGCCGAGACGAAAATGTCATAACATGATCTCAGAATCTTTATTGACACTAGAATTTAAGACAGAATGATGTGTAGACAAATGTTCGCAGCGAGGTCATGGTGGTGAAGTACTGTTGATGACGTAGAAACCCGAGCACATCTCAGCATTGACAATCTTCGTCCCCGAGTTCGCATCCTGAAATTCACACATGGTAGGGAAAAATTTAGCAATACACCTCAGATCACTAGTCAACTTTCCGATTGATATTAAATTGCAATTTAAAGTTGGAACATGAAGCACAGATTAGAGTAGAATGTTTTGGGTGATGTGCATGGAGCCAAAGCCGGTGACTTTGAAGACAGAGTCATCAACAACGCGGATGTGTAGTTGTCTCCGCACGACATATAGTCATGGAGAAGGGAGGCATCGCCAGTCATGTGATGAGAAGCACTGAAATCGATGGTCCACTGACCGAGGGATTCTTGATTGACTGTGAAGGCATGTTAGAACGTACCTTGATGCGCGAGCAGGCCAGTGATGGGGTTTGGAACAACCAGATCATGTGCTTTTCCGATCATTTTATGCGGCAAATCTAGTTGCTCTTTGCTGAATGGACTGGGCGTTGGTGCAGGAAGGTCATCGGCAGCGACGACGTTGTTGGCACGGGGAGCGCGATCAGACCGAGGCTTCCAATCGGCTGGTTTTCCATGAAGCACCCAACACGTGTCTTTATTATGGTCTGGTTTGCGGCATTGGTCGCACCAGAGATGGGCTTTGCGTGATGGGTTGTCGTTGTGTTGAGGCGGAGGAACCCAAGCTACAAGGGCAGAGGCGTCAACGGAGAGATTAGGCGAGGTGAAGATAGTCCCAAGCATGACTTTCTGACGACTTTCTTCGCAGCGAATTTTCTAGAAGGCCTCGTGAATGTTCGGTAGTGGTTTGAAGCTTAATAAACGAGAGCAGACATGATCGAGAGAGTTGTTGAGGCCGAGAGGAATTTGAATATCTTTTTTTGCTTGATGATTTGGCGGTATAAGTTGGAGCCGTAGTGCATGACCAGGGATGGACTTCATACATGTCAACATGCTGCCAGTAACGTGATAGTGCATTAAAATACTGAGTCACATATTGATCACCTTGGCGAAAATCGTGGAGGATTGACTCGATCTCGAAGAGCTTGGATGTGTTATCTGAGTGAGAGTATGTCTCTCGAGCAACATCCCAAATACTCTTGGTCATGTCGTAGAGAAGAAAATTTTCGCTGATGGAGTTGGTCATGGAATTGGTTAACCACGACATGACTATGTGGTTTTCTGCATTCCATGTCCAGAATTTTAAGTCATCCTTGATCGGAGCGACGACATCACCGATGATACAGTCGTCCTTGCCTCTGCCGCAGATAAACAACATGACAGATTGAGACCACTGGAGGTAATTCTGGCCATTGAGTTTGTGGTCAGTGATGAGAGAGGGAGTCCTATTGATTCCGGTTGGAACAGGGGCAGATGAGGCGGAGGATATTTCATAGGAGAAAGAAGAAGAAGTCGTCATACCGAAGAAGATTGGTATGACTTTGATACCATGAAAAAAAAAGAGAGAACTTGATTTTATTGATGAAAAGAAGGTATAAATACTCATTACAAGATTTACTGGTAATGAAAACAATAAAACAGAATATAGTAGAAAAGGAAATGAATAATAACAAAATATAAGAGACAACTAATCTCTCTAATTTAAGGAGAAAATAAATAGAGATTCCCAAGATCCCTCATATAATTTATAACCCTCTAAATATGGAGTTATAACAAATATGAAATATAATAATTAATATTTTTGAGATCTTTCAACAGACTGCAAATGATGAAGGTGGTGAACACAACAAGATTAATGTCAAAACTTCATCATCGTACTTAACTTCCTTGGCTTCCAAATTAGAGGCGANTTGGAGATAGAGTCATCAACAATGCAGATGGTGTAGTTGTCTTCGCACGACATATATTCATGGAGAAGGGAGGCATCGCCAGTCATGTGGTGAGAAGCACCGAAATCGATGGTCCACTGATCGAGGGATTCTTGATTGACTATGAAGGCATGTTAGAACATACCTTGATGCGCGAGCAGGCCAGTGATGGGGTTTGGAACAACCAGATCATGTGGTTTTCCGATCATTTTGTGTGGCAAATCTAGTTGCTCTTTGCTGAATGGACTGGGGGCTAGTGCAGGAAGGTCATCGGCAGCGACGACACTGTTGGCACGGGGAGCGCGATCAAACTGAGGCTTCCAATCAGCTGGTTTTCCATGAAGCACCCAACACGTGTCTTTATTATGGTTTGGTTTGCAGCATTGGTCGCACCAGAGATGGGCTTTGCGTGATGGGTTGTCGTTGTGTTGAGGCGGAGGAACCCAAGCTGCAAGGGCGGATGCGTCAACAGAGAGATTAGGCGAGGTGAAAATAGGCCCAAGCATGACTTTCTGACGGCTTTCTTCGCAGCGAACCTTCTAGAAGGCCTCGTGAATGCTCGGTAGTGGTTTAAAGCTTAATAAACGAGAGCGGACATGATCGAGAGAGTTATTGAGGCCGAGAAGGAATTTGAATATCTTTTTTTTGCTCGATGATTTGGCGGTATAAGTTCGAGTCCGGAGTGCATGACCAGGCATGGACTTCATACATGTCAACATGCTGCAGTAACGTGATAGTGCATTAAAATACTGAGTCACAGATTGATCACCTTGGCGAAGATCGTGGAGGATTGACTCGATCTCGAAGAGCTTGGATGTGTTATCTGAGTGAGAGTATTTCTCTTGAGCAACATCCCAAATACTCTTGGTCATGTCGCAGAGAAGAAAATTTTCGCCGATGGAGTTGGTCATGGAATTGGTTAACCACGACATGACCATGTGGTTTTCTGCATTCCATGTCCAGAATTTTAAGTCATCCTTGATCGGAGCGACGACATCATCGTTGATATAGTCGTCCTTGCCTCTGCCGCAGATAAACAACATGACAGATTGAGACCACTGGAGGTAGTTCTGGCCGTTAAGTTTGTGGTCAATGATGAGAGAGGGAGTCCTATCGATTCCGATTGAAACAGGGGCAGATGAGGCGGAGGATATTTCATAGGATAAAGAAGAAGAAGTCGTCATACCGAAGAAGATTGGTATGACTCTGATACCATGAAAAAATAAGAGAGAACTTGATCTTATTGATGAAAAGAGAGTATAAATACTCATTACAAGATTTACGGGTAATAAAAACAATAAAAACAGAATACAGTAGAAAATGAAATGAATAATAACAAAATATAAGAGACAACTAATCTCTCTAATTTAAGGAGAAAATAAATAGAGATTCTCAAGATCTCTAATATAATTTATAACCCTCTAAATATAGAGTTATAACAAATATGGAATATAATAATTAATATTTTTGAGATCTTTCTACAGACTGCAAATGATGAAGGTGGTGAACACAACAAGATTAATGTCAAAACTTCATCATCGTACTTAACTTCCTTGGCTTCCAAATTAGAGGCGATTTCCTTAAAGACAATTAAGTGATTTATAACAGATACACCTCATGTCATTTTATGAGAGTGCCAATTCTGCTTTAAGTGCAACTTACTAGTCAGACATTTTGTCATGCACAATTGCTCTATCTTGAGCCACAATGCAGCAATGATCTCCTTCAAAATATTCTGTATAATCTTATTTGATAGATGAATATAAATTTGCGAAAGAACCTTTCGATCTTTACATTTCTTTTCCTCCAACATCCACTATGAATTCATCTTTACGAACTCAAGTACACATTGTTTAGATTCATTTGTGCTATGGCTGCTCGCATCTTAACCTACCAATAAGAAAATCTGGTGTTTCAATCTAAATGAGGGATGTCCTGTTTTACAATTGCCATCATCGAAATCAAAACTGGCACAAATACCACTTTTTATAACTTGATATTTAATCGATGCAACAAATAATAAAATAAATCAAAGGAAAAAATACACAAATTTTACTAGAAAAATTCAATACTGGAAAAACCACTGGCAGAGAAGGAGAATTCACAATATCAAATAAGGGATCATAAGCGAAGAGTGTTTTGCACGAAATAGAGGATCAGTGTTTATAGTTTTATCAAGGCACCTCTAAAGGAAATAATTAAAAGAGAGTCAATAAAACAATACCACATGGATTGCAATCTAAAGATAATTATAAGCTTGATCTAAAGGTTTAAAGCTCCATTCTGTGTGCTCACATTTTCCTTCCAAATCTTCAATTCATGTGATCGTAATTTCCTTAAGAAACGATAAGCAAAACCCACTAAATTAAGTTCACGAATTTAACGTCGGACTTAAGTTGTTGATAGGTAAGGGTTTGAATCTTATCTTATAGAATCATTTTTGTGATCTCTTCTCAGCTTCTTCAAACTTCCAGAGATTAAGACTATAGATTTTAAATCAAGACAATAGGAATATTTGGGGCAAAAAAACAAAGCAATCTATTAAACAGCAAGTGTTGATCTCCCTTGATTGCATCAAGTAAGATGTCTTTTTTATAGTATTTAAGCATCTTTATGATACCAAAATAGCAAGTTTTTGGGCTTGTTAGACCTTTCAAGCTGACATGCATGTTTTCAGTATTACTTAAAATGGAGTTCACAATAACAATTTCAATAGCTTTTAGTTCAAAAACTTGACTTAGGATGCCTACTTCATCAAATAATTGTACAATCACATTTACAAAAAAATTCGGCCCCCAAATAGATCCTGAGTTTATTTAAGAAAAAAAACTAACTAAACTCACCTCGTAGGGAAAAACCATTACGTCCAGAGTCCAGAAGCAAACGTCTCGACAACAGATGTGATGCATGAATGAAGCGGAGGAAAAAGAAAAAAATCGACCTCCATTGCATCACGTTTGTTCAGACCCTTGCACAATAATTTTTTTTTTTAAAGAAAATATATCTAAATATATTTCAAAATAATTATAAAAAATGATCTTCAAAACACTACTAAATATCTGTTAAAATAAAATATTTGCAGTCTAAATTAAAAATGAGAATATAATTTTTCAACAAAAATGGTCAATTTATTCACAACCAATCTTCTGTTTGAGAACAAATTTAAATATTTTTCTTTAATTACAAAAGTAATATTTTAATAACTTAAATAAAATACAAAAATAAAAATCTCGAGCGTCCTCTACCCACGCCTAGGGGTTTAAATGAGGCTCGCTCGTGTTCGGCTCGTTTAAATTTCCAGCTCAAAAATTGTATTCGTGTTCGACTCGTTTGCTTAATGAGCCAAACACAAGCCGTTCACGAACAAAGAGTCATTTTGACAACCCTAATCACATAGACATAAGAAATTAAGGATTGAGGCAAGATTTAAAACATCATTTGAATCTAATTTAATAATTTTTATTCTATTTTCTTAATTAATACTTTTAATTGAATATAAATTTTTGTATCCTTATAATCAATTAATTTTTTTTAAAATACTACTCATCAAATATATATATATATATATATATATATATAATTGATTAGTAGTATTTTGAGCCTAAACTGACCAAACATGAGCGAACAAATAATTGTTCGTGTTCGACTCTTTCGCTAATACGACCCGAACATGAGTTGTTCGCGAACAACGAGCCGTTTTGACAGCCCTACTCACGCCTTATGCTTAACGTAAATATTGTCATTATTATTTTTAAATAATTTTAAATAAAATATAATATCTATAGCGATTTAAAAGGCATGGTCGAAGGCCGGATGTTAGAGGGATCATTTGTCTCGCGTTTCTTTTCTACATGATTATCTTGTGAGTTCATTTTGATTCTCCCAAGATAAATTATCTAATGATAAAAAAATTGATTAGAAACTAATGATTTTAGTTATTCATAGATTATATGATAACTTTGTCATGATTACAAATATTAGAGATTGAAAAGCTTATTTTAAAATTCATAATATTAACTTCAAATTCTATTTCAACAAAAATATTTTTTTAGTTCCTATGGACTATTTGAGAAGACGTTAAATTTCATTGTGTTGTAGTAAATGAGGAGGCTTGTGTAAATTTTCGTTTGGTGAAGCAATGTCTGTCGGGCGACTCTTGAAGTTATTCACAAGAACGATCACAGAGGATATTTTCCGTTCCACCAATGCGTCTTTCAAAAGATCTAGGTTTCGCTTGAGGCAGCTTGTGGTTTGAAAAATCCCATTTAAATGGGTGGCTTTAGTTTGAAAAAATTTAAATGCTACTCTGGAGAACACTAATTTATTCAATTATGGGCTTACGATTGATATATTTAAATGATTGTTTGAGTATAACCCTGTGCGTGTTGATATTGTCGACTATCAGATAGCAATGACGGTAATAAAACAACGAAATGCTAGGTGACGGGGCCAAGGTTGTCGATCGCGTGTTCTAAAATGCGAAAAAATATTTTTGTGGTTGATGCAACGTGATGAGATGTGGTTGTTCCAAATAGTCGGGAATAATATTGTGGTTGTTCTCTACAATGGAAGAATATTATTAGTGTGATATTATGATATTATTGTCATACAAATGTGGTTGTATAATTGTGTTTTTTGTTTGTATTGTGGTGTTATTAATGTCATTGTGAGGTGGTGGTATTAGTCTGGTACTATAATGTTTTTGTGATACAAATGTGGTTATATTGTAGTGTTATTAGTGTGGTATTATGACGGTATTGTCATACAAATGTGGTTGTATAAATAGTATTATTACTGTGTAT
>NEWO01000051.1:1567388-1589300 GCA_003013225.1 Phalaenopsis aphrodite
TACATAATCAAGAATAATCATAAAAATTGTCGAGACGAGTGACTCTAACATAGTATACATAAACACAATCAGCCTAAAGAAGTCTCGTCGATGGCAAATTTCCCATGAGAGATGAATGGTTCATCACAAGGATGCTTTAGTCGTTGAAGGTGAAGTGAGCTAGTCTTCACTTCATCAAGGTCTTGACATGTTCTGAGAGAAGCCTCGGAGCTTGCCTCCACTTTTTCTTCCAAGTTAGCAACATGCTCTTTCAACTCCACGACATCCTCCTTTCGGGTTGGTAACCATGTCCTACACGTCCAACACCTTAGTTTCTACGAGCTCTGAGCCACCACCAGACTCCATCTTTTTTGGCAAGTAAGGAGAGAACTTCTTTAGTTTTTGCAAGCTCTTCGCGAGTGTCAGCCAGCTCGAATAGCAACTCCTCGAATGCTCTAAAAGGGTCTCCTAATGAGCAAATGAAAATTTTGTGGACGTTCATTGATCATTGACATCCCTTATTGAACCTGATCAAGCTAACTGTGTATGCAGTAAAAACTATCTTCACAAAACTAACTGTCCTGATCGAGCTAACTGAAATAAGAAAAATGGAAACCCCGAGTGGACACGAGTGGTGGCAACCAATAATAGAATAGGGATACCAAATTGGGTTGATCAAATTTTAATTCATAGTTGAGAAAACAATGTGAGCCATGTGAACCAGAAATCCTTAGGGAACGGGCGTCAGCACAACGCCCCAGTGAGATCCCTTTTACCTAACTAGCAAAGAGATTGACCTCAAAAAATTGACCAACCAAGAACAGATGCCTGATACCAAGCTGATAAAACTAGGGTCCATGATCCGACAATCCGAGATCAAGGTTTTGGGACTCAAACAGAATAAGGCAACACTCGATATACCACAGTGAATATGTTTTTCATGTCAACAAAAAATTATTAGGCGAGGTAATGATTGTACAGGGTCACACTCAAGAACTCTTTTGGTTAGATTTTCCTTAATTCAAAATTATGTAACAGTTCTCCCTCAGGGGAGAAGGGATTGGAACCCTATAAATAGAAGATAATGTACAATAGAAAGATAGACTTTCTTCATTTGACTATATTAAGGAATCTTGGTCAAACCTATGAAAATCCCTTTTCTCTCATAGAATTCCTAGCGTGCTTCCTATTCCTTGGGAGTGATTCTTGGATAAATCTAGGTTCAAATAGATCCACATCTCGACTATTAGATAGTTTTATTATCTTATTTTAGCTCTTCTACTACTTACACGATAATATTATGGTCATTTAGTAACGTAGAAAGATATTCATTTATTAATAGAGAAAGAGTTCACCTATCTATTAATATTGAATGAATTGCTATTTTCTAAGCCATGATTCACAATAACTAATCTTAGCCTCCTATAGATCATAGAGATATAGCCAATGTTTTATTGAATTGCTTGTCCATTATAGATGTGCTAGACCAAAAAAAAAACTACAAATATTTTGGTCAATATGCAAATATCAACTCTAAGATCTCTATATGATAGTTTTATTTTTTATCTCTCAGACTTATAAACAAATAGCTAAGTAAAATCTACATGATATGATATGATATGCTCAACAAAGCAACAAATGCCCACAAAAATACACACAAATAAACAGTGATTTATATATATATATATATATATATATATATATATATATATATATATATATATATATATATATATATATATATGTAAAAGTCCCAATTTATTATGCAGCATGTTCAAGGAAGCAATTATTGATACGTCGGCCAAATAATAGATGCATCTATAATTCAATTTTGGTGGCTTCAATTCGTACGAGGCATTTTGTGCAGTCAATTCGTCCCTTAAAAGTATGAAAGAAAATATTTTTTTATTTAAATGGTCTGAAGTACTTCAGGATTAGGAAGGGGAAGACCTTCCTTTACTCCATCTTATTATTAGGCATATTGTGATGGAATAATATCACAGAATGGCTTTTCTATATCTTCTATAAGCACTGAATATCATTTCCTAGTATCATTTGATTTCATATTTGGTCACAGTAGTTGAACTGGCACACATTATGTGAAGTATAAAATCTATAATTCGGTATGGTTGTTAGCTAGATTGAGCTCGATTCAAAATCGACTTAAAAAAAAAAAATTGATGCAAAATATTGGCTCGTAGCTCGGATCAGTTATTTCGATCCGATCTCGTTGCGAGCCAAAAATTGAATCAATTTTTTAGCGAGTAACGGTCTTCGAGCTAAATTTGCTAAATTCACTGATCTAATATTACTATGGCTGTTAAGGATCTGATTTTGAGCCGAGTTGGGATGGGCCTGAAATCGGCTCAAAAAACATTTGATTCAAAATCTTGACTCGCTGCTCGGTTCATTTATTACGATCCAACACATCAACACATGAACTTCTCAAACATGTAGTTGAGAAGCCACATACAAAAATAACTAAGTCCATTGAGAAATCTAGCAGTAAATATTTTTACCCAAAAATATAAAAAAAATATTATATCAGAAGTCCTGATGCAAAAATGCATCATGACTCCAATCACTGTCTGCCAGGTGTAGAGTCCGGCCCCATCGTGTATTAAATTATTTAGTTTTTTTTTTTTTTTTAATTACGGAGAGGCGGATTGTACACGTGACTGACAGTGATTGAAATCCTGATACATTTTTACATCAAAGCTCCTGATGTAATATTTTCTCCAAAAATACAATATGCAATATACACGATCAGACATTTTTTGAATATATCTATTTGCTGTGTTAGGTTAAAAATCTCCTGATTAGCATTCAACCTCTGATTGTTACTTCCGTATAAATATGGTTTTTAAGTTATCAAAATAAACCTAATTAAATGTATAGCACTTAATTCCCTATGAGCATATGTCGGTGCTCCAATAAGTAAGAGTCTGTTTGTGGCAGTTTATTAGGTGTGGTGAGGTTTTGAAAACGCATCTGATCTGTTTGAGTAAACTGCATTTTGATAGCTTATGCATTCTCAAAACGTCCTTTCTGGCAACAGTTTGACTTTTCCAAAAAAATAAAAAACTGTAATAGCCACTGCACATAGCTTATCAGCAGATTATTTTTAATCAACTCATCAACAAATTATTCAATAATTAAGAAAATGGGCCAACAAGTACAAAAACTCTAACAAATCTTACTGCATTATTATCTGCTGCAACATCAAACATTTAGATATCAATAAGTTTTTAATTGTTTAAATTAAAGTTTTTTTTTCATATAAATTTATAAAAGTAGAAATTATAATTTAAGTATATATTGAAAAAAAACAGTGTATTTTTCTTTTTATCTAACACAAGATTGGATTTTTATGTAAATTCATATTATGTGATATGATTAGAAATCAAATTTAAATGATTATAAATGCTATAACAATTTTTAAATAAAATTCGACCTAACTAAGAATATAGGTGATGAGTGTGCAAAATGTTACAATTTCATTTTCATACATTTATGTGGTATATGTTATATATTTGTACAGCATACATGTATGACATAACTTTTCAAGAAGAAGTGCAAAGTGGTATTTTTAAGGAGCCGAACACGAATAAAGATTTGTTCGTTCGTGTTCAACTCGTTTTGGCACGAAATACTACTCATTATATATATATATATATATATATATATATATATATATATATATATATATATATATATATATATATATATATATATATATATATATATATATATATATATATATATATATAGATAGATAGATAGATAGATAGATATTGATGCGTAGTATTTTTGAAAAATTAAACTGACTACAAGGCTGCAAAGATTTATAATCAATTAAAAATATTAATTAAGAAAATAGAATAAAAATTTTTATATTAGATTCAACGGATGTTTTAATATAAATGATAATTTTTGAAATCATACCCCAACCCGTAACATCTTATGACTACTTGATTAGGGTTGTCAAAACGACTCTTTGTTCGTGAACAGCTCGTGTTCGGCTTACTAAACAAACGAACAAAACACGGGCACACTTTTTGAGCTCGAAATATAAACGAGCCGAACACGAGCTGAGCCTGGGCTCGTTTGTGTTCGGCTCGTTCACACCCCTAGTTATGTCTCGAAAGAGAATAAGAATTACATTTCCTTAATTGTTTTACACATTGCAACTCAATAAAAAGTTATACGAATCTGCAACACTCTGAACAATTAGTTTTTGACTTTATTTCAGGATCATTAGAAAATCATTTTAAAAATTTAGCCTTCTAAATTAAACTAAATGTGAGTAGACTAATACTGATAATATTTTTAAAATTAATAAAGTTCCTAGTGAATAATAGCTTTGACTTGAAATTAAAATGCTACATAGACACATATACTTGAATGATTAACGTTTCGGGCATCATTGCCACTGAATGATGTTAAATGTTCAATTTAGATTAATAGTGGTTGAAAATTTTAAGCTTAAGTCCATTGTGAGAGTGTTTATTGTATTTGTTACTTGTTTTATTATTTGTACCATCCGTTGGTGTATATTTGCTGTAAAATTGTGTACCGTGCTATTAATTGTGAGACTGTGATTTCTATAGCGCAACACTACAATGCTACCTTACAAGCAATTTATCGTGTCATGATAGCACTGCAATGCTGCAAGCCAAGCGCTATAATGCTATATTATATTTTGTATCATTTTTAGTCTATGAATATGCTTATTATGGTTTGTTTTCTATTTTTATTTTGATTGTTAGTTTATGGTAACTAGTTAGTCCTAAGTTGTATGTGTATGATTGAATATTTTAAATTAGTACTCTTTGGTCATTAAATAGAAAGAACCATAGAAATTTAGAGGATATAAAAATATTTAAAATATAGTAGGAAAAATGAAAAACCCCAAGGAGAAATGACCATCCTAGACCACTTGGAAATCTTGCTAATTCAATGGTAGAATAAATCCATCAAAGAATTAATAGACCTGTCGTACGGGCAAATGCATTTAAACTTATTAAGTTTGGGACTTCATCCCGTTTAATCAATCATTTTCAAGCTAAAGATATTAAACTAAGTGCTTCATGAGAGGTAACATATATGCTTTCTTATTGTATATGCTTGTGTGATAATGTTTTAATATAAGTGTGTGATTTAGACAATGTCGTAGTGGTACCAATACATTGTGCTTGTAGCACTGCAACACTAGCA
Source organism: Phalaenopsis aphrodite (assembly GCA_003013225.1). Taxonomy (NCBI): domain Eukaryota; kingdom Viridiplantae; phylum Streptophyta; class Magnoliopsida; order Asparagales; family Orchidaceae; genus Phalaenopsis; species Phalaenopsis aphrodite. Next base: position 1,572,585 of record NEWO01000051.1, read on the forward strand.
TCATAGCGCATCAACATTGATTTGACAATGTCGTTGTGCTTTTCTTTTTTCTCTATCATGGAAAATACTCCTTGTATTCTACTACATGGATGCAACTTTTACCTTCTATGACCAGTGTTGTAGTGTCACATGTCTAGCTCCATGTCACCATCTAACATTCTGTCATAAATCATCACTTAATATTTGTTGTGACACTAGGCTTAGAGTATTTCATATTGTTTGGTAGTTCTTTGCCAACGCGAAAGAACACCAAAATGAAAAATTATTGTGAGTGAACATTTTGTTTCTTTTGACCCTTCTTCTATCAGTTTTGTTCTTAGATTTTCTGATATCACTATGGATGAGTATTATCATTTTATCACCTTTGAGCGTGATTATGAATAAATAATTACTTTGTTTGACTGACTCTCATTCGCGGAAAGTCGGAGAGGGAAAAATGAACTTTCAACCTTTTCTATGAGTGAAGTATTCATAGCCTAGCACTATTTCATTTAATCAAAACTTATGCCAAACACAAATATTAGTGAAATAGCTAAAGATAAAGCCATTAGTAACTTTTGTGCTCAAAAGAGAAAGTTTATTAATATTAGGAATGCTAGTTACTCTTCTATCATTAACATTATTGATGGGGAATCCACCATTGGATTAAACCACTTGTCTCTAATCTATGGTTTGTGTTCCAGGGTGGACGCCTTAATTATAAATTCTAAATAAAAGTTGCTTTGTAGTTGTTATGTGACTAAGGATACAATCAAATGTTATAAGTGGTCTACTTTAAAAATTAATAGAGCTCCTCTTGTCCCTCCACTCTTAGATCTAGACCTTCTACAACTTCTATGGCTAATTGATTAAGCGAGGCAAAAGAAAAATTTAGAAGTTCAACTGCTACATGGAACAACATTAAAATAGTTCACTAACTAAGGTAATTTCAACTCAGCTCTGGTAATTATGTTCCAACACTACCAATTGAATGTTGGTCACGTGCGATCCAATTCGATACTGCACATGAGTGCCATCACCACACTGTTGCATCTTAGCCCATAAAGGAAGAAGCAGGTTATGATGATGAGCGGGAAGAGGAGGATGAATGATTTGTATGTGCTTACTTTTATCTTGTGGTTATGTTTGTATTTTCTATGTGTGATTATACTTTTCATTCATGTGTCTTTTGTCTTTTTTAGCTTACATAAGTTCTTGTTTAGTATTTTTCTATTCCAACATGTCATTGAAATCATGTTTAGTTGCAATACTTATTATTTTTACTTTGTGTAAGATTGATACTTATTTTTTCTAAAATTTATTTTAAATTTAAATTATGATAAATAGATATACAATAATTTATGTCTCTAAAAAATAAAAATAAATGAGTGATTCAATTAAAGCAACACAAATTTATTAAATTATAAAATTCTACATTAACTTGAAAATAACTAACCAATTATTAAAGATTAAAAGATAATTCAACATAAGAATTCTTATCCCTTTTGAAAAAATTGACTTTATATAAATTTAATTAAATAAATAATTTAAGATTTTATCTAATTTCACTATCTATAACATTAATGAAGAGGGAATATTTTAAATTATAAAATTTGAAATGAGAATAGGAAATATAATGATTTCCTTAATTTTATAGAGAATATGTATTCAAAATTATTAAGAAGACTTTTTGAGGTTAAGTCTAAAGCTAAAAAATGGTGCACATGCCCTCTTTCAACTTAAATAATCCATATCTTATTCCATTGAATTTTAAATTTTTATATTTAAAATAAGATATCAAACAAAAGATTATATGAACGATTTTTAGTTAAAATTTTTAAAATAAATTATTAATTAAAATTACTCTAATCAATTATATGATGATAGCATTAAAAATCTTTATGTGAAGAGACTGTTAATCTAAATAAAATAAGGATATTCTTATGTTAATTAAGTAATCAAAAGATTTAATAAATTTTATGAACATTTTGTTCACATCATTGTTTTTCATGCTGCAGAGATATAATATAATGATTGTTATGTTATTCCATGATATAAGTTTTTATAATATTACTTGAGGATAAATTATTGGTAAAGTTTGGGGAACTTAATAAGTATGCAAAGTGATGTAAATTGTGACTTTTTTATATTTTAATCTTTTATGATTTTTCATGGTATATATTGTGTGTTTTTGCACTATATAAGTATGTCATAAGAAGTGTAAAGTGGTAGCCCAATCACTCAATGCCACACTTATAGCACCACAATGTCAGATCCAACGAAACAAAATACCAGTGGAGTAGTGCCTTGACGCTCGATGTGGGAAACTTAATTACGAAAACCCGAAAGCATAACACCATGATGCCCGAGACAAACACCCAAAAGTTCATACCAGTAGCACTCTGATGCCTAGAAGCCAACACCATCATGCCCAGCACGATTTCATAACATGAGAGGATGACACCAAAGTGTTCCCCATTGGAGTGTCGCTATGAAATAGCTTCTATAGATAACCTTAGGCTGTTTTCCCATGATGTTGATGATTGTCGATATGGATGCATAATTTCTTTATAGGGGTTTTGTTTCAGATGGCAAAAACTTCTACAAGTATCTTATAATCCCTTAGACACTCTTGGAGACTCTTGTAAACCACCTAGGCTCTTAGACTTTTAAGTTGATTTCTAGGAGTGTTGTGAGGTGTGTGTTCTTATAGTGTGTGAAATTTGAAGAGAGATACAAGTAGGGGAGCAATTTGTGAAGGAAGATTGGCTTGGAGAAATAAGATCTTACCTTGTTCTTTTAATTTTCTTCTTAACTTGTACTTTGTTTTATTTTCAATAGATTTGATATCTTTCCCTTAACTCGTGAGTAAGAACTAAAATATTTTATTATTTATTTTCCTTGTGTAAGAAACTATACGAATCCATCTAATATTCTTTAGCAATTGCATGTTAAGTTGATGTTTTAAATTTTTAAACTTCATTGACATTTTGAATTGGCCACTTTTTACTAAAACTAATTGTGATCTAAGAAAAATTAGCATTTACAAAAGTTGAAGGGAACTCAAACTAAGGGAGTTCTCAACCAAGAGCAACAAATGAGGAAAAGAGAACGAAATTTTGAGGCTCGTCTAGTTAAGTTCTCATCTTTGCATCCTCTTAGATTTACTTATAAACCTAACATATTAACATCAAGAGGGCATCAATCCATAGCATTCATAGTGATTGATTGGCCATCATGGGTTGCTTCTTCTCAAACAGATTTAGTATACTAAAGTGGAGAAGTATGTTAAAAACATTTCTATAAGCATAACTTTGATTTTGAAAACATGTCTTGAATTGTTTGGATATCTATTGTAATCTTTCATATAATATTACATTGGCATTGAGGGCCCATTGAACATCTAATGCTACTTTTCGTTCATATAGTTGTCACTTCTTAACTAATTAAGATCACATAAGAAAATTTAGGTTATATATTCATTTATGTCTCCTTTGAGTCCTCAAAATTACCCTTGAATTACAGTCAGATTCTTCAATGGAACATACAAATGATATTTTGAGCAAGCAAAAAAAGCCTAGGATAAAGAATATGTAGGAAGAAAAAGGATTAGTTACATATATTCAAACATTTCATGCCCCTTTTAAAAGCTTTCTACTACTTTTTCTACCTCCTTCAATCATCAAATTACACTTGGAGCCTACTTAATTAAAATTCTAAAAACATAATATGGGGCTTTATTATTTATTAATTACTTTTACTAATTTTTTAAACTGCGCATTTCTAATGTGGAAGTCATGATAACACAGTGAAGACCTCAAAATTCTTTGGCTTCGAAGGTGTTTCCTCTTTCATATGTATGGTAGTGTAAGTGTTGCTAAGTCAGCTGCACTTTTTAAGGTGTTAAAAAGATTCTTATATCCTTTAAAATAAAATTATCTTTGAGGACAATATTCTAGGCGTTGGTTAATGGTTTTGACTTTTACATCTAGATTAAATCTTCCAGTTAGAGATCCTTCAATTGTACTATATATAGAGCTAGTGATTGTTTGTATTAAGTTATTAGTTATTTGCATTAATTTATTAGCTGTCTATATTTGATTATTTATTATGTTGTAAGGATTATTGTGGGAAGCCAAATGTATAGTGTTTCCATATGGCTTACAATAGTCAATCAATATGCCATTATGCATATTAATAACAAGCTTTATAAAGTGAAACATGATAAATGTAATGCATGTAATTGCAAAGTAATGAAAAGTGATTATGCTAATCTGTTTGTTATTATGTAGGATACATAAAATCATAAGTAAGGAATTGAGTTGGAATGTTGCCTTGTAGAGGTTTACATGAAGCTTGAATATGAATATGATTCCCACTTAAACTTATAATTTATGTTGATGCTTTTCATCTTGGTCTTGACATAATATTGAGCCAAAAGGAGGTAACTGTTGAGGTGTAATGAAACAACTCTATTTTCAACATGATATTGAGTTCTTGAATAATGGAATTTTTGCCCAAAAAAGGTTATATTGTTGGCAAAAGTGACCAAATAATGCTCTAAATGATTTTTTATTGATAATTTTGTGGTATGAGGTATTATAAAAGAGAGCTATACACATTATCAAAATTTTGTCCATTACAAATAAAATTGTTCATGATGAAGCAACAAAGGCATTGTTTTAGTCCATGATCATTGAATTCAATTATCTAAAGATGATTGGTGATATTGAATTGCAATGTAATATCGATGGCTTTAAGAAAATATTTATATAAAATGAAGGAAAAAAATTCATAATATGAGAATATTATTTGTGGTGGGTCACATAGTTAACAAATATCCATGTTGAATAAGGTTGTAACTTTATTAAGTATAAAATACTTAGTAATATATAGAAATGGACATATTTTATGTGATGGTTTATATTAAACATGTAGCGTTATCATTGTAAGACTGAAAAATTCTAATAATGAAACTTATAATTATATCATTATCACTGTCATTAAACTGAAAAGTTGTTGTAGCATGCCAATTTGAGCTAAAATCTACTACGTTGCCATTTGACATGTTTAGTAACGTTTGATGAATTCCTAGTTGCACGAAAATGCTTGGGTCAATATAAGTACTGTCTACTTAATGGACTATTTCACAAAAATAGTCATAGCCTCTAATGATGTTAGTGTGATGATTGTGGCGTCGATTGGGACTTATGCGCAACCTACAAGAGGGGGAGATTCATTGATAATTGGACACACCATATGAAGAAATATAAGCAATTGTATGCCCTCATGGTCCAACATTAGACTCAACAAATGAAAGATTAGTTACATATATGCTTGTCTTGGAGCACTAAATAGAAACAAAACCAAACGACCCCCAAAGGATAGAAATAGTTTCACCTTATGGACTTAAGAGATGATATATTAAGAGAATCGTGAAAAATAAAGACTGGCCAGAAGGTTCACTATATGAGGCATACACATTATAAGGGACTACTAATGTTTGCTTCTACTGCGTTGATCAACAATTACCTATCGATGAGGCTATAGGCGCCCATGATTTCTATTTTCTCTTCGATTAAGTGAATAATCAAAAAGATGAATTTCACATTATCTCAACGATAAATAGCTTCGAGTAGCGACTCTTTAAGTTCTTCTTAATTACAACAAAATTCAACCCTTTATTGAGTAAGATAGATTATTTAGTAGTAATTGTTCAACTTTGTAACTCAAATGTAATATTTACTTCATTCATAATTTTTTTAATGTGTGTGCATTTTATTTTTAGGTTCTTTCAATTTAAATTATCAAAGTATTATAAGTAAGAAGATTGAAAAATACTTCTCATATTAATTTAAAGAACATGTAAGTTATACTCATTTTACACACTTACTATTATGTATGTTGAATCATAAAATAAGAACCAACCAAAGCTAACCAAATTCCAACAAGAGCAACCCCAACCACAACCAACCAAAGCCCAACCATATCAACCCCAGCCACAACCAACTAAAATCTAATTAGAGCAAATCTAACCAGAGCAAATAAAAATGCAACCAAATCAAGCCCAACCAAACCAACAAGAACCCAATCGAGTAGCATCAACCACATCCAACTGAACCCCAACAACACCCACATAAAATGCAATACCTAAACCAAAAATCGAAAAGGAAGTAACCAACCACAAATCTTAAGTTATTGCATTGAGTGCAAAACCCAGTAGCATGGAATGTACAATAATCAAACTCACCAATACATAGGAGATCAAAATGTAGAAATCTGACGACATAGAAGAAAAATAAAATCCTTGCACCGAAAAACAAAAACTACTTCGTGTGACCCTAAACAAAAGAAAGGCTTTCAAGATACATACATATGAATCACAACAAAGATGGAAGAAGAGGAAGAAACCAAAGAATCACTGGTATGCCCTAACCCCCAAAGTCTGCATCGAGGACGAGAGAGGAGCCAAAACCACATGGGTAAATATTGCAGATAAAATATGTCTTTTGCGGAAAATGTGAAAGGCAACAGTGTCTTTTACCGCCCAAGCCGCATACCATATTGCATATCTAAGCCCCGCCCCTCCCCGCCGTCTTCAAAACTTAAGTTTTGGGAACGTGATTTTACACAAAACAGATGAAAGGCCGGATCCAATGTGCACGGATTCTGCTTTCCAAAGGGAAAGCAATTAAAATGCCCTCCCAAATGCACCCTTATTTTTGAGCTCTTTTAAATCTAGGAATATGTAGAGCAATGAATCTATTAATCAAGTGTCAGTAACACTGGTGCTTCCAAGTAACAGCAAGCTTAAAGCTTTTTAGGTTTTCAAAATTAGCAAATTTACAAGAACTTCAGAAATATATTAATCATGTTTTGTAATTAAAAATAAATAGCGATTAGTTAAGATTAATGATGATGCTAACTTTAAAATCTGAACGCCCATCACTTTCGGCGCCGTCTGGTGGACCTTCCATGGCATCCATGACCATCATAAACTTAGATCTTCTCTGGCTATCTTCGACCATTATAAACACTCACTCTTCTCTGGACCATTATAAGCTCAATCTTCTCCACGACGAAACTTCATAATTGTTAGTTATTCACCTGGAAATCAGCCTTCTGAAACCTCAAGCAATGAGGAATCTGAAAAACGCAGCAATGGCCTTCCTCATTCCGCTCCCTTCCATCGTCTTCTACCTCTTTTTCCTCCGCCAGAACGGACGCTCCCCGTGCTCCTCCATCGTGGCCGCTTCCCACCCCCTCCTGCTCTCCAACCTCATCTTCTTCGTCAATGTCGACGTCCTCTTCTATGTCATCGCCCTTCTTCAGTCCAATCACTGGGTGTGCACCAAGTTCTTTCTTTTATGCCTTCCGCTCCTTTAACTCGTTCAAATTCAGCTCCTTTTTGATTGATTTCAGTTATTCGAGTGCAGATGATTGACCTATACTGGACCATAATTCCAGTCATGCTAATTCATTTCTACGCCAGCCACCCTCTGGCGCGTGCGAATGCAGTACGATCAATGGTGGCGATTGTTCTTACCTATATTTGGAGCATACGGCTCACCCACAGTTATTTTAGGAGGGAGAAATGGGAGTGGGGAACTAGGGAGGATTGGAGGTTTAATGAGATGAGAAAGCAGTATGGGAAACATTGGTGGTGGGTCTCTTTCTTTGCTGTGTATGTGTCTCAGCAGGTATAGAGGTTTTGCTCCCATCTTGCTTTACATACATATTCATTTTTAATTGGTTATCCCATTTTATGATGCTTATTTTTTCTTGAAAATTGATGAGTTTGTTCATTTGGCTGGTGGGGTAGTATTCTGTGTATTTTAAGTGTTTGATCAAATTCCGGTTGGAGGTTTGAATTTTCTGTGGGTTTTATCTGAGCTTTTTTCTAACGCAAACCAGCATATAATGATGATTTTTCTCTAATTTTTGTTGGTGGTTTGAGCTGAGCTGTATTAATCTAGAGAGATTTTACATTTGCTGCATGTGAGACACGATGGAGTTATTATCACAGCCGCACTGCAATTGAAGCTTTCATCCTCAGAGGTTTAGAACTTTTTTGTTTTTACAATTCTGAAGTAACATACTTTTTTTTTTTATTAACTCGGCCAGATCTGGAAACTTATAAATAAGCATCAGAAATAAGAAAACAATCGGTAGTATTTTACTGTTGTCACTATTTCCTTGTAGAAATAAGTCCACTTTTATGTAATATGAGAGTTAGCAGCCACCATTTTCTGCATGAATAAACCTATTGTTAAGTTGTCTTACACACTTTACTGCTATAGTAAATGTTTTCTCCCCTTAAACTTTTCTTTAGCTTCTGTTTAGCGAAAAAATTTTGTGTCCGGAGTCCAGACGCAGAACCAGGTCCGGATAATGGACGTGATACACTGATCGCCGGGAAGAAAAAAAATCTCACGCGATCAGTGTATTGGACGTGGCCGGCGTCCGGACTCCGGATGCAATATTTTATCCAATTTAGCTCCCAGTTTTCATTCTTTATTTCAATGATTTTGTATTCAAAAGTTCTAATTCCTACAACACCTCTACCTCCTTTTTGAGACAAGAGTCTTTGAGATGGGAGGCGCATGATCTAATTAGTTTTAATATGAACTAACCGAGCAATTTCGATTAAGTTCTTAAAACTATTGAAATTATCCCATTCAAAATATCATATTTCAGAATAGTTGCTTCTTTTTAAAATATTGTTATTTAAATATGCCTGCTTTCTTAACTGATAAAGCATGTGATATGTTTTCCTTAATAGGCTTTTTTGCATTATTTTCCTTCATAAACTTTCTACACGATTAAAACAAACCCAATGCACATTGTCAGATCTTTCTGATTGGGATTTGCCTGCCGCTATATGCAATTCACTCCAGCACTAAGCCATGGGGATTTTGGGACTTCATAGCCACCTCTACATGCATTAGTGGAATTGTGATTGCCTTCTTTGCTGACACGCAGCTCTACAATTTCATGCAAAGAAACGAAGTTTTAAGAGCTGAAGGCTCCCCAACGGTTCCTAACCTGAACAATGGCTTGTGGTACTATTCTCGTCATCCAAATTACTTTGGTGAGCAGTTGTGGTGGTGGGGCTTATTTGGATTTGCTTGGAATGTTGGACAAGGATGGATGTTTGTAGGGCCATTTGTCAATAGTCTTTGCTTGGTTTATGTCACAGTTCTCGTTGAACGACGAATGCTGAAGAGAGAAGACAGAGCCGAAGCCTACCTAGTTTATCAGAAAAGGACTTCTGTATGGATCCCTTGGTTTAAGTTTGGCATTGAAGAACATAAATTGAAGAAAGGTTGATGTTAATAATCATTAAATCCTATTAGCAGTCCTTTCCCTTAAGTGTTTGCAAGTTTATCATTGTTTTTTTATTGTTCTTGTAATATGGTTCCTGCTTTCCTGACTAGCAGATATTCTGTGTTGCTGCCATATTTTTTCAGGGGGATTTTGTGGTTTGGTTTTCATATTAAGAGGTTTATTGCTCAATACTTTCCTTCTATTTTACCATAGAATATGTTGAAATTATCATGCACTCTTCAGCATGAAAATTTTGGTGTTTACCATTGAACATTAGTGATGTTGAAATTTTCGCTTTGTGGATAATATCTTTTTTAGAGAACTTTCATGTCAATAGCTAGGAATTTTTGTCAGATTTTTTCCCTTTTTTCTTGCTAAATGATTAAATTTTAGAATACTCAATATCTGTTTTAAGGTTTTCCAAAAAACCCAAATGAAAAGGATGAGAAGCTTGTGAAAGTTGAGAAGATGAGGAAACAGAGTACATGACAGGATTTAGAAAATAGATAAATCATAAAACCACATTCATTATAAATTATAGGTGTATATACTCCTCACACTCTACAGGAATAATGAGTAAGTATATAGATGTCGTGGAATGATCTGGAATCCATATAGACGGATGAGATAGGTATATCTCTATCATTACCCCCACAAACTAATGGTTGTGGCACAGATGATTAGCTTTTCTTTGAGTTTATGGACCAGGTCATGGGTAAAACTTTGGTGAAGATATCAACATGTTCTTCAGTTGGAAAGGATATTTTCTCTAACGAAATGGCAATATATCCTTATGTGTTTCGTTTGGGTATGGAAAACAAGATTGTGAGTGCATGATGGAGGTGTTGTCGCAATATATGGTAGTTGATTGAGATATAGAGATATGAAAGTCTTGTAGAAGTCTTCAGAACCAAGTTACATCACTGGCTATTGAAGACAAAGCTTTGTACTCGGCTTTAGTGGAAAAACTTGCCACCGTTGGTTTCTGCTTGACATGCCAGGAGAGAAATTGTGAACCAAAAATGTTCAGCCATTGATAAAATCGCTAGCCTTACTGGAATCTGAGTTTGTGTAAAGTAAGAGGACCGGTCCTTAGAGAAGGCCAAGGTCCAGAGTTCCTTTGAGTTTTCTTAACAGTCTTTTGAGAAGTTCATAGTGAACAGAGAGTGTATTGTGAAGATGTTGAGAGAGTTTTAACTGCAAATTGTATGTCGAGCCTGGTTATATTGAGGTATTGTAAGGACCCCCCTAAGTGTTTGAACATGGGTGAGTACATGGCTATTGCAGTTCAGTAGACTGCTTGAAATAGGCAGAGAAAGGATTGGACTGCGATTTGCATTCAGTCATACCTGCCCTGTTCAAGTTTTCCTTGGCATAGCTGATTTGATATAGATGGAAACCGTATGACGTGTGTTAAATCTAAATAACCAGAAAAGTGGAGACAGATCCTAGGAGCTTCATAGAAAATGTGTTATGTTGGTCTTGAATGAGTTGTTGTATAACACTTGGATTTATCCTGTCAAAAGAATATCGTCCATAGTGAAGAAGAAAAAAATTGTTAAAATTATGATTGTAAATTAGTAAGGATGTATCAGCATGACTCGGCTTGAACCCAAAATGTGCTAGAAAGGTGAAGAATATATCAAACCATTAACAAGGTGTTTGTTTAAGAACACAGGAATTTTTAGAGTTGACACACATCAGTTGGGTAATCTGGATCAAATTATCCCACGGCTGACACATGAATACATTTTCTTGAAGTTTACCATCAAGGAATGCATTGGAAATGCCCATTTGAAGTACTTTCCACCGACGATGTCGAGTGACTGCTAGTAATAACCGGAAGATGGGTAATTTTGAGACAATACTAAAAGTTTTTGTGTAGTTTAAGCCGCATTCTTTTTGAAAGCCCTGAGCTACAATTCCGCCCTTGTATCTTGCGACTGAACCATTTGATTTTCGTTTTGGTTTTAAACGTCCATTTACTACATAATATTGGTTGATCAGTAGATGCAGGAACTAGGACCCATGTGTTCTGAGATTTGAGAGCTTTGATTTCTTCAACCATAGCTTGTTGCCATTGAGGATAACGTGCAACCTGCTTTTAAGTGGATGGTTCTATTTCAGGTATAGAAATATGCAGAAGATCAAAGGTTCATTTGGCTAGAAGGGAATTAGTTTTGGATCGTGTAACATTGGGATGTCTCGAGAGAATTGTGATGAAAGGTTGTGGGGACATGGATGGATTATCTTCTTTCTATGTAGACATGGAGTCAGGTTTTATTTGTGGAGGTATAGGTATTGATGTTGTCTATGTTGATTGAAGTAGTGTGGAGGGGATTGAGATTGGTAGAAGAGTAAATGATTTTGGATATGTAGATTGATTTAGTTGTTGCACAGTGACAAATTTTGTGTAAGGAAATCAATTTCATTAAAGATAACATGTCGAGATATAATGATTCTGCTTGTGTTAGGATCAAAACAGTTAGAGCCCTTGTGTTCTGGATATCCTAGGAAAACACATGAGATCAACCTTGGCTGAAGCTTGTTTCTTTGAGAAGGTGGTATCCATGAAAAGCATTCACACCAAAATATTTTGAGGTAGTAGTGGTCTGGGAGTTTTTCATGTAGTTGGTATGTTGATAACAAAAATGTTGTTTTTGAGGGTAAATGATTGATGATATAAATAGTTTTAACAATTGTTTCAAGCCATAAGGATGGTGGAAGCTTTGAATCGATGAGGAGAAAGAGTTGTCTCTATTAGGTGTCTGTATTTTTGTTTGACGATCCCAATTTGTTATAGTGTGTAAGAACATGTTGTTTGATGGATAATTCCATAAGTGAGCAGGAAACTGCTGAATTGCGACTTTTTGTACTCTTTACTGCCATATGTTCTTAAGATTTTAATTTCCTTATTGAATTGAAGTTCTTTCAGTAGTTTAAATTTAATAAAGTTGAAGAGAACTTCTGATTTATGATACATAGGATAGAGCCATGAAAAAAGAGGAGAATTATCAACAAAAATAACAGTGTACATATAACGTCGAATAGATGATGTTGGGGATGTTCCTTGAACATTTGAATGTATGAGTTCTATGAGATTACATTGAGTAAAACTAGGTGTAGGAAATGGTAAATGATGAATTTTAACAGTTTCACTTGACTCACAAAATGAAAATTGACTAAAAATTGATAAACTTGGTTGTTGTTTTGCTATGTTTGCAAGATTTTGGTGATTGGCATGTTCCAAATGTTGTTGCCAAGGAGTTTCATAGGTTGTGGTGGAGACGAGAACATGTTGAATTATTGGAGTTGGATACATCATATTGAGGCTGGTGCTTTGAAGAAGGATCCATTGAGTTATTCGGTCCTTGATTTGATATTCCACAATATTAAAGATTAAAAGATAATTGTCATCAGTGGTTAGTTGAGATGTAAAGAATAAATTGTGAGAGATTTGAGATGTGTGAAGTAGTTTTGAATGAATAGCTTATGGGTAGCATTTGGTAATAAGACGTGTCCCGAATGCTAAATGGGAACTATGTCTCCATTGCCCACATGAACTTGATCACAACTTTGGTAGGTTCGGCTACTTGAAGTTGATCCAGTGAGTCTGTTAGATGACTTGTAGCTTTAGCATCTAAATAGCAATCTAGATTGGTTGTGGAAGATGTAATGAGAGCCATGGATTATGGAGGTTTGGTTGGTTGATAGTCTGTATTCAGTTATTGTCAAAATTTTAAGGCTTTATGGCATGGTTTATTGCATATCTGATAATGTCAGATCTATTTCTTTTGGTTTGGCTTGGAGATGATTATTTAGCTATATTTTCTGTCCTTTGTAGCATTGCTTAATGATGTTGCTCCTACCTTTGTTTGAATTGTATCTACCTTCCTCTTTGAGTATAGAGAGCCAGTTGATGATCTGAATTTTGAACGACTGAATTGTCATTAGCTATGTTAATTTCTTCATTGAAAAGAAGGGAGTAATGATCTTCTAGGTCAATTGGATTTAATTGAGTTCCTTTCACAGTCTTGAATGTTTGATAAGGTGTTGGAAGGCACTTGAGAGTATATAGGATAATGTTTTTAGTGTTAAATAAATCTCCAACAACTGAAAGGTTATCAACTAGCACCTTGATTTGAGTAAGCTATTGTATCGTTGTTTGATTCTTTATGGATACATTGTGGAGTTCATTCTTCATTTGGATTTCTTTGGATCTGTTAGTGGCTTGCAAATATTTTTCCAATGTTTTCCATTTTTCAAAGTATTTTTCAAGATTTAGAACATACAACAAATTTATGGTAGATATGGTTAAAGAGATTGTTGCTATGAGATTCTGATCAACTAGCATCCAAGTATTATATTCTAGATTGAGTCATTTGTGATAGTTGAATGCAGTTGTAGAACTGATCCATAAAAAAATTGGAGAAATCTATTGGGCTTCACAATTTTGATTATTTTAGATCTCAAGATTAGATAATTATCTATAGAAAGGGATATAGTGACCATAACTTTGATATTCGACATTAGGAATTTTAAGGACCGAGGGATAGCGGTGCCTAATTTTTTGAGAGATGCAATGGCTTCATTTAGGTTGGAGGTTGCGGATACATCCATTATAGTTTTGCTACAGCTCTAATGCCATGATAGATAAGAAGATAAAGAAGAAAAATATAGGATTGGATTTAGAACATAAACAAATCACAAAACCTCATTCATTATAGAATTATAGGTGTATATACTCCTCACGCTCTACAAGAATAATGATTACATATATAGACCTCTTGGAATGATCTAGAATCAATATAGACGATTGAGATTGGTTCAGGAAGTTATATTCCTACGGTTGACATCAATTTTTGATGTCTCAAAGGTTTGGACACTCTTTCGAATGTTATGGGAGCGTGTAACATGTATATGTAACCTCCCATAGCTCGAGGGATTCATACAACCTTCCTGCATGCGTTTTCAGGAAGGTCGGGGTTTAGGGCGCCGCATTCGTGCCATGGCACCTGAGCGACCCAGTGTCAAGACCTGGTGCGTAGGCGCTAGACCCATCGTCCCAATGTCAGCCTCGGGTGCCTAGGCATCCAAAATAATCCAAAATAGTCTTGAAACAGAGAGGACAGAAACTTGATGCCAATCCTTGGCACTTGAGCGCTGATCTAGGTGCCTAGGCGCCCAGAACAACCCCCAGGAGGATCAAAACTGAGAAGTCAAAAAGTAGATGTAGGCCTCCGGGCTCCTAAGCACCAATCCCCCAAAAAATTAGAGCCTAAAGTAGCTCTAAATCTTTTCTCGAACTCAAGAAAGTAGAAAGTAGGAGTCAGGGGGCCAACGCTTAGGTGTAAGGTCGTTTTTTGCTCCCAAAATTTCTTGGGATTTTCACCTGAAACTCCCCCTAAGCAGTCGAAAAATGCAACTTTTCTTGGTTTATGGGTGGATATGCCTTGGAGAGGAAAAAAGGTGATTGGATGGAAACTTTTTTGGATTTTTATGTAAGTTTCTAGTTGGGGAACTACTTGTCATTTTTGGTAAGAAGAGAGGGTAATAGGGCTTCTCCTTCCTTGGCTTCCCTAGAGTGAGCTTGTTCTAGTTTCGGGATGAAGAAAAAACAAGAGTTTTCTTTTTCCTTGGAGATAGAGTGTTCTCTTGGAGGCTTTGAAGTGGAGAGCTTGGAAGAAAGCTGAGGAAAAGGTCTTGCTCCCTGTAGCCACTACTTTCTCTTCTTCTTCTTCTTCTTCTCTTAGATATCCTGCACTTCTTCTTCCCCTTCTTCCACAGTTCCTTTGAGTGTGTGAGGGAGCTTTCTTGGAGAGGCTCTTGTAAGAGGAATCCCTTGAAGAAAGCTTCTTGAAGGAGAGCTTCATCTCTTTTAACGAAGTAGGAGAGCGTCATCTTTTCTACAGAGGAAGGAGAGTTTCTTCATAGTGAAGTCGGAGTGTGGACAACCAAAGAGAATGCTTTGAGCGACCATTGTGAAGGTGGAAAAACTCTCAAAAACCTTGTTTTTCATTCCTAGAGCCCCTTAGGTCTGTATGATAGAAGAATTATGTTAGGGTGTTGTGATAAATGAGGCCCCATAGGTTAGGAGCTTTTTTCGCGATTCCCCTACTAATCTACGAGCGAAAATCCAATTTCTTCTAGAACCTTGACCTAGTTGCCTCAGGAGCTTGACAATCTCGTGGTTGTTCGTGGCCTCAACTCTCGATGAATTAGTTGAGGCCAATTTGACCTAGAAAATGAGAAAACTTTCTTTGTTTCACGTTTCCTAGGTCGTGAGTGTGATGTCCATGAAAAATCTTCATTGCATGAAGGCTTTCTCTCATGGAAGATTCCTTCACCTCGTGTCGGGCAATTAGTGGTAGGTTGATTCGTTAAATTGCATAACGAAGTAGTAGCTTTGACTTTTTCTCTAACACAATATCATGTGTGTTCGCTATGACAAGTATGGTTTATCGTCAAGATTAAGTCGATATCATACGCTTGCATGCACCCGCATTTCATATTGTGTGTTCGACATGATTATTTTTAAAGTAAATCAAAATGTCATTTTTTTTGCATGTGTTGTCGATTGGTAGCACATCCTGCCCAGCTCAATTGACTATATTCGTCTACTCAATCGATCGTTCACCACTGGCCTGATTGACTTGATTCAAAATTTTTCATCAACTTGATTGATCGGCCACCAAAAGCCCGAACAATTCGATTGACCTTTTTTTTCGGCTCGATCGATCGGCCTCCATTAGTCTGATCAATTAGTTGGACCATCTTCGTCGACTTGATCGATCGGTCGCCACCGGCTTGATTAATTTGATCGACCTTCTTAGTAGGTTCGACTGATCGGCTGCACCCAGCTAGATATACTCGATCGACCTTTTTCGTCGGTTTGACCGATTGATCCTTGCAATCCGATCGGTTCGTCTGACCATCTTCGTTGACTTGATCGATCAACCACCACCGACCAAATCGACCCAATTAACCTTTTTCATTGGCTCAACTTATCAGTCGCCACCAGTCTGACCAGTTCGTCCTACAATTTTCGTCAACTCGATCAATCATTCGTCACCGGCACGACAGATCGATTGACCATTATCGATCGATTCTTGTGATCATCTTCATTAACTCAATCGATCGGCCTCCACAGGCCCATTCGATTTGATCGACCTTTTTTTTCGATCCGACAGATCGGCCGCCACCGGTCCAATCAGTTTGTCTGACCATCTTCACTGACTTGATCGATGGTTTCCACCATCCCAATCAGTTTGGTCAACCTTCTTTGTTGGTGCAACAAATCGGCTGCCACCGACCTGATTGATTTGATCGACCTTCTTCGTCGCTTCTACCAATTCATCGCCACTAGCTCGATCAGATCGATCGACCACTTTCGTCCACTCAATCAATCTT
>NEWO01000051.1:1614855-1632966 GCA_003013225.1 Phalaenopsis aphrodite
AGAAATATACCAAAATTCATTATGAAATACCTTTTTAATTTTAGTCAGTTGAATAAAAGATACAATGGTTTTGTAATTTACTTTTTTCTACATCCTCTTCTTATCTTAACCCCTACAAATGGATCTCATATTGTTGATTATTTGGGGTGATTAGATAGATATCCCCAATCCTTAGAAAAATAATTATTTTTATTATTCAAATCAAATTCTTTAATATTTAATTTAATTTTTTTATCATTATCACTTTCATTTATCCAATTTTGAATCATCAAAATCAAATGTAACATAAGATTGTGCAATAATTAATGCACTTTTATTTTATATGCTATGAAATTTTCATTAGATTATGTATCAAACTTTTTAAAATTTATGTCATTAGATTATGTATCAAACTTTTTAAAATTTAATTTTTCATTATGAAGTATGAAACACTTTCATCAAAATACTTAAAGTGAGCTAAATTAAAGTTTTTGAACTTAAATAAAGTGTAACAAGTTTTATTCAGCTTTCTATGTAAAGACATATTTAGCCATGTTTCTCACTTCAACATAAAATTTCTCAAGAAATTTGTGTTAATTTACTATAGCTTGAGTAATCTTAATTAGAGTTTTTTTTTTCATTCAACTATTTAATTTAGTTGGGATATTCTATGTGTAGAGAAATTATGTGCAGTCTCAATCTCATTATTAAAGTCTCAAACATATCATTTTTAAATTCTCCATCATATGCAATATAAATTATAGAAACCAAATATTTAATTTTTTTTAATTCAACTTTTAAATCCCTTAAATTAATTAAATAAATCATTTTTTTTGTGCTAGAAATTGCCCAAGTTAATTTAGTATAGTCATGCACTATAACAAATCCATATGATTTCCCCATAGACTCATTGCAATAATTTGAAATAGCAAATTTATATGTAGTACTCTAATTATCTTGATGTTTATTTAGAGTGGCTAGAAAGATATTTTGTCTTTCTTATATAACTAACATGCATCATAAAGATGATTGTTAGTGTATTTTTTCTTAGTTATTGTAACTGTAAATGAGCTATTTTCTTAATGACATGCATGCTAGTGTGACATAATCTTCTATTAAAATCATGTGTTCAATTGAATTTGATTGCATTTACTGATGCTATTAATATTAGACATGTATATATTATTTATTCTATGATCATTTAAAATTTTTTTATCATTTAGTTTTAACATGTGACTAGTTGATAAAAATTCAACATTAAAATCTCTATCTTATAATTGATTAATACCACATAAGTTTTTTTAAACCACATATTAGTAGGATCTTTTTTATCATAAAATAATTTATTTTATCAATATCTCCAATTCTTATCACATTAATTATTTTGTTATTGTCTAAAGCCACCTTTTTTGTCATTTTTAAACTCAAGTGTAAGTTAGACCTTTCACCAAAAATATGTCTTGAGCATCTACTTTCTATTTTCCACATGCCTCCATCTTTTATGAAGTTATAATTATAAAATGTGCTATATTTTGAATTTAGAAACCCAAATCACTTTGAATTCACTAGATGAAGCAAAGCTAAAGTGCTATGATGAGCATAAATATTTTAAGAATTCATTTATATACAACATTTATACATTTTTTGTGAGTGCCCATGTGCTACATGTGTTTAAATAAAGTACATAAATGGTGTTATTATGAATGCTATGTGTGAGATCTTCTATGCTTTTTAATGACCTTCTTGGAAGACAAATACTAGTTGTTAAGCTTTCTAATATAGTGCATGTATGTGATATTCAATGCTTAAAGAAGAACTTGTTGATACTATCAACTCATCTCTCAAGCCATGATTTGCACTAATAGATGAATCAAACTTGATAAATAGTTCATGCTTAGATTTGTTGAAGTGTTATACTTTATCATTTTTCAAGCATAATGTACAAGAAGTTTTTTTAATTCAAGCTATATTTTGGCTTGTTTCAGCTCATGTACCAACATTTTATTTCTTCTTATAAACATGCAAAACTATTTTCAATAATGCATGTTTCTTTTTGACCAATTTAATTTTTTAATAATTATTTAACTAATTAAAATGAATTATGATTTAAAAGATCAAATACATGCTTAAGGTTTAGACATCAAGCTTAAGTTGTTAATAATCTCATGAGATTTGATAGCTAATGAAAGTTCAACATAAAATCCCCTTTTTCTTTTTAGATTTCTTAAAATTACCTTTATTCTTTGAATTCACTTTTTGATTTATGCCTTATAATTGATGTGAACACTTTCTTGCATTCAGTATAAATGATATCAACCCTACATTTCAAATATACCTTATATTCAACCTCACCTAGTTTTGTTCACATAATGTATTATTTTTGTTCTTGAGATGAATTGAATTTTATTTGTAATCAATGTCAGTATTTCATCACCAAAAGTGTCTAAATCAATGTTGTAAGGCATTTTTAATGCAATTTTATTTTTTCATCTTGTCTCTTATGTCTTTGATTTTCTAAAGCATGTTTTTTTGCTCAAATACTAAAAGAGAGAAAGCTAAAGTGATGCCAAAAGTGATATTTTTAAGCAATATTTTTTTTCTAAGAATAAAACAAACTCCTAAACATTTTATTGACTATCTTTGCATTCTTATACTCTTTGCCAAATGCATACACTGATGCGATGATTTTAATAAATCACATGTACATAATGCAAGTAATTACAATGCAGTGTGTACACATTCAAATAAGTATACACTATATCATCTACCTGACTTTAAAGAAGGATTATTTTGAAGTTACACAAGATTGCAAATTATTTATAAAAATCCACTTCCTATAGTTTTATTTTGTGATAATTTAAATCACTAAATCCATACTATAAGTAGATAAAATGAATATATGCACATTAAGTTCATTTTTATCTAATCATTTCATTTTGTAAATGATGTATATTAATTTATTTTATTTATTCATTTGTTTTATAAATAATATACATTAAATTTTGTTGCATTGTTCAATCAAACAGTGTGACTATTATTTGATTGCATTCTATTACGATAATGTTCAATTTTGTTGTAATATAACATATTTAAATTTTATTTAAATCATGTTCAAAGTTTTTTAAAGTCATGCTCGTCCGTGTTTATGTAGTTGATCCCATTCAGTGGGATAAAGACTTATTGTTATAGTTGTTGTATGCTTGACCATGTTCAAACTATGCTCAATCTTTATGTAAGTTTGTTTGCATATCATATGAATCATGGTCTAATTCCTCGAACATTAAAAATTCTATTTGAATCATGCTTGAACATATTCTTGAATCATATTCAATCAATGTTCAGACTAAGCTAAATTCATACTCAAATTCTTTTTCAATTCTTTTAAATATGTTTTATAAAATATTCAAATCAGGTTCGAATCATGTTCAAATTACGGGTCTATGGTTGAATCTAGACTTCAAATTCTAACATGTTTAACCTTAAAAATATACTTAAAAAAATACTTGGCAAATACAAGGGGGAAGCTCTGGCATAAAATGAATTTTCAGACACATTTCTTCAAATATTGAAATAGAAGTTATCTTTGATAAATTACTCTAAGTTATAAGACATATAAAGACAAAATTCCTTTTTCTTTATTGCTTATAGTATTTATCTTATTTTCTTATAAATTTTTTTAAATATGGTGTTTTATAAGGCGAGTTAAATTCAAAAATAGGCTATTAATATAATTATTTAACTTTATTTTTTGATTATATAAAATAATTCAAAAATCTTCCCCCAATGCTTAAATTGAGATCAATTCAAAGATTTAAGAATTAAATAAAATAAATTTTGTAATATAATTTATTATGAGGGACTATTTTAAATAATTTTATATAGTCAGGCTACTAAAATTGAGAAATGCAGTGTTTAGGGCTATATTACTGTAAGCCATGACATACCTTCAGGGACTCGATTAGGGTTCTACGAAAGAGATACAAAGAAGATGAGAGAATCCCACAGTACGCGAGAGCTGCTTGCGAAATTAGAGCAGAGGAGCGACGAGGGACATCGAGAGTCTTTCCATACAATGAAACGCGGATCGCGACGTGTAATAGTAAATTAGAAACTCCGTTTTACAAAACACATCCGGGATGTGTTTTCCAAAAGCGAGGTTTCGTTTTCAAAACGCCACCACTGCAAAAAGACCCTCTCAAACGCACCCTCAGTGAGGTCAAACTGCAAATCATAACTTTCGACTATAACTCCTTAAAAAGTGGACAAAACAGAGATACTACCACATCATCGCTCCAACACACTCTTAATCGAATTATACCACTATTGCTATTCATATTAAACAAGGCAAACCCAAATTAAAAATCATTACATATCACTTAACTTCTATGTATAAACTTCATTATTTACATGCATACCCCTTATTTATGCATAAGAACAAATTTATTTCACTTTTATAACTTAAAATGAAGATATTTTTATATCATAAAAAAGCTTTAAGTGGTAAAAATATAAAAAAGTAAAAGTTAGATATGAGAAATGTAAATATACAAAAGTTAGATGATGTGTACGTAAATCTTTCGAAGACAGCATCCACAAACTTGTCCGGTTGCAAGTGTCGCACGTCTCGTCTCGTTCCTGAAAGAAGAGCATAAATGCTGCATAATCCCAGCTGTATTTTCTTCCCCCCTTCTTCGAAGATTTCCCCGAACCCCAAAACCAGTAGAGTTGCCAGCACTGGTTGCGAGGGTAAAGTATTTTCTCTCTTGTAAGAACAACTCCCGAAACCATTAGAATTGCTCAGAATTGATTTTGGCTCCTTTCTTCGCGTTCTTGTTGTTTTATTATTTTTCATGGTGGTATATATGAATGAGATTAAGAGCCTATATATTTTTTTATCATCTGTACTGGATATTATATTTTTCATTTTTGCAGTGATATATGCTGTTTCATTCTGTTGTTTTTACCCTCCTGTCGACTTAAGTAGGCACAGCTCATGTTGCTTCATAATATGACGGATCTTTCTACTTAATCAGTACCTCATTTGCTCCAGCCACTCCTCAGCGCACTCCTTCAACCTCTAATGGTTCTAGAATCACCTCCATATCATTTGTCAGCATCGAAGGTACAAATGATTAGGGTGTATCATCTCTTATAACCAGTCTTAGCTGTGAAACATGAAAGATTGGATGTATGTTGTCGATGGTGGTAACTTCAAACTTTTGGTCATTGACCAATGTGTGTCATAATCTCATAGGGTCCAAAATATGATTTAGAAAGTTTCTCACTCCTCTGCCTGACCAATATCTTTTGCCGGTGGTGCCTCAACTTTAAGTGGACCATGTCACCGGGTTCGAATTGTATATCTCTCTTATGTCCATCCGTCCTCTTCTTTATGATTTGTTGAGCTCTCAGTAGATGTCTCTTGAACTCTGCTAATATTTTTTCCCTCTCCTTCAAGTATTGGTCGACACTCGATACCAGTGTAGTGCTATGACAATAATGTATCGGTAGAGGTGGTTTCCATCCATACAAAATTTTTAAAGGGGTTTTCTGTGTCGCGGTATGATATGAAATGTAATACCAATATTCGATCAATGCAATTCGCTTGGTCTACTGCTTTGGTGTATCCAATACAAAACGATGTTGGTATGTCTCCACACTTCTATTGACCACCTCCGTGTAGTCTTCAGTAAGGGGATGATATGTTGTGTTTTAAGGGTCGTTCCTTGTAACCTTAACAACTCTTTTCATAATTGATTGAGGACACTTTGCCCCTGTATCACTCTGCTTGATACAATAGATTCCGACACTCCGTGCAAATGGAGCACTTCCGTTATGAACGCCATAGCGATTGAGACCCCAATATAGGGGTGAGTTAATGGAATGAACTGTGCATGCTTGCTCAGGCGATATGCTACCACCAAGATCACCTTAAATCCTTCTGATTATAACAACTTCTCTATAAAATCAATTGTCCCTTCTTCCCAAACCTTCTTCGATAAAGCTAAGGCCTATATTAACCCTTATGGCACTATGGTCAAGTACTTATGTCGTTTGCACACATTACACCTTGTCACCATTTACTCTACATCTTTGTGCATCCCCACCGAATAAAGCTCTATATATTGATAACTATTTGTCATCTAGATTCCTATTGCCCCCCAATTGCACTGTCGTGAAACACTTGGAATAGTTTGGGGATGTACTTCAATGCCCTTGGAAATACGAATCACCTCCAGTAGAGTGACTGCAATGCATATCCTGAACGACCATCCAGATCCTGTCGCAGTTGTGCCCGTGTTTTCCTCATTCCTTCATCTAGCTTACTTTCTCATCTTAGGACTTTCTAATCTAGGACTACAGTACCGATAAGGCTGTCAGTTGGGGCTCCTCCACCTCTCTAGACAGCGATCTTCGGCTTTATTCTCCAACCCTGACGTGTACTGAATCTCAAAATCATACCCCAACAACTTAGATAGTCACCTCTGACGTTTCTCAATCACCATCCTCTGCTCCAGAAAATACTTTAAGCTCTTCTGATCTGTCCTGACTAGAAAGTTTTTCCAATAGGTACGATTGCAACTTTTAAATTGCCAAGAAAATAGTTATCAACTCCCGCTCGTACACCTGATTCTCGCCCTAGTTGTGAGCATCTGACTAAAGTAAGCAATCGACCACTGGTCCTGCATGAGCATCTGCTCCCAAATCACACCTCTTAGATACAATGTTGATTTACTATTCAAGAGCTAGATCATCTCTCTACAAACCCTAGACGCCGCTAGGAACACCAAGTGAAAAGAAAAATTACAACAAATCAAAAACATACCCACAAACCCTCGCTCCTAATAAATACTCCCCAGGATCCCTTTCAAACTTTCCCCCAAAACCCGCTTTGATTAACCTCTTATTGTATGTGATTAGCGGGGCGTGGGCCCCACTCTGGCACTGAAATCATCCTCAGCCCCTCCTAGGAATCCCGCCTCTCTTGGTCTAGCCGGCTAGCTGGGCCAGGCCGCCAGCTGGTTTGGCTGGGTCTGGTCGGGAGCAGTCCTCTTTGTACCGGCTCGTCTGCATTGTCGGCCCTCCCATCGGCTAACGTAGGCATGAGCATATCATATTATCTCTACTACTTGACAAGGGGGAGAAGCTGGTCGACTCTCTGGCATGCTTTATAGCTAGTATGGTGGAAAAGGCACCTTCAGAAGAGTGAGTAGCAATGAGTGACTCGATAGAGCTACTACCTTTTTCTCCAGCCCTCGACTTTGAATTCTTGAATAATGTGGTCCTCGCTCAATTGGCTAATACACAAATAGAGAAATTGAGAACTGTTGAGATCATTGAAATCCAACTTTTTAGGAGGTCTAAGAAGGTTCAACTTGAGAACCTGACCAAAATGTTTTATTGACAAATTGTTTCGAAGTTATCAATAAATTAAGAGTGGAGTTGGACAATTTGAATAGTGCGGCTCTCGTGTTGTAGAGAAGTATGTGTTCTTAGGCAGATCAATTCGTTGTTGGTATTGATCTCATAAAGTGACAATTCATTTGTAGAGACTTACTTTCTAATGTGTTGATATCTAATCCTATGAAGCAAGCTTTGTTAAGTGAAACAACTTCCTCTTCGTGATTGAGTTTGGAGTCCAACAATGAATAGTACTCATCATGTTTGATGTACCATGAAATCTATGATAATTTTATGTTTTTAATCTTCTTTAATTTTGTAATGATGTAATTGATGTCTTTTCAAAATATTCTATAATTGATGACAAAGGGCTATGTGACTACATGAAATGACGGCGCAATGCCTTGAGTTCTGTTTTTCTTTCCTATGAATTGCTGACAACTTAGTTTATTTGAACTTTCTCATTCTCTCTCTTCTTTGTGGTTTCTTAAATTATGCTAGAATCACTTCTTGCATGTTTTTCATAATGTCAAAGGCAATGCATTCTTGTGCCAATAAATTTTAAAGTGCGGATTGGAGTGTCTCTTCTTTGGTCTTGGAATACAATGTGAATCAGCTGATAAGGTACTTTATAAGATGATTATGACACCCTTGTATTGTGGTTTTTAAAACGTTTTGTGTAATAAAAATATTTAATATAATTTCAATGCTAATTTATAAGAATATGAACTTACACAATTTACAAAATTACAATTAAATAGTAAGATATCACAATCAAAGTAAAAGAAATGTTAGACACTTTTTTAAATGATTTAACTGATCAAGCCTACATCACGCTAGCCAACTCTTAGGCTAGAAATTCACTAAATCTTAGGTTTGCTAACAAACCTCACTTCTTTAAACTGAAGAAGTTGATTATAACTTACTCTCTTGCACCAGCGAGCACTACTAAATCTAAACATATGTGGCTTAGATTAAAGAAAATAAATATACAAAATTTTAAGGATTATATAAGCTTAAATTATTTAGTAATAAATGACCCTATAATATGAGTTGAATTTACAAGATATTGTTAATCACCTCATGAGTTGCAAATGAAATGTAAATCTTGTTCATTATAAAAAATATTTATATTTTAGTTTAAATAAATAATAATATTATGACTTTAAGGGCAACAGTTTCAGTCATTGATTTTAAAGATATTTTTTTAACATTTATTAGGTTTAGAAATTAGATTTATATTAAAATAGAATAATTTGTTTGCTGAATTCATGGATGAAGGAATTTAACCATAGAAAACTTAATTTAAGATGTTGTGGTTGAGATTAAGCAGGGCTGATAAGGGGAAGGAGAAGACGATTTGTGCACATTCACTTGGAAGGTTCAATCCAAGCTAAAGGGATAATGGTGGCAAGTCTATTACTCATTAGGACAACAAAGAAAGATTCATTGTAGATGCAAGCATTGATCCACTGATGTTGAGGAATAAGTTAACTGCAATGGCTTTCATCTCAGTCTCGTCATGTTCTCCAATTATTTTTAGGTTCCAATTTATAATATTGTTCAGTACAATTTACTTAAAAATTCTTATAACGCCAAGGTGCCTCATGTTTTGATGTTTAGGTATAACATGTGTTTACATTTCTGCCTTAGCACTAGATATTTCTCCCATCTCAATGAGTTATCATGCAAAGCTCCTTTGCCAGTAGCTAAGCCTTCTCCTCCGTCGAATGCCAAGCCTGCTCCTTTATTGAGCCTTCATCTCAGGCTTATTTTTGTGATATGATGTTGCAACCAACACTCTATCTCCTTATTCTAACTTCTTATCGTCTTTTATGATGTCTCGAGCTTTTGTTTTTTTTTTTTTTTTGTGTTTTGACTTAACAACTTTTTTATTCTCTTCTCTGCTTAGGTATAGCTAAGAATTTTAACATTCTTTCCATAACATGAATTTAGGTTTGTTTTCATTTTTTTGCATGTTTTTGGTTCTTTTCTTCTCAAAGAAGTGAATATTTTTTCATAAAATTTATATATTACATCAAATTTTCTGTTTTAGATTAAAAAATATATATGTTAATACCAAGGGCTTATATTTCATTGGCACAATAATCTTAATTTTGTTGTATTGTTTATCTTAGCAAAATGACTTTTGAAATAATTATTAAACCAGTTGATCATTGTCTATGTTACCAATTGGCAGCAATAGGAATAGGAGAGATTAGATAATTCAAATATTAGTTTTGTGAAAGAAATTTGGTTCTTCTGAACTTATTATATAATATGATCAGCTCTTGACTTGGGTGAACCATCACAATTTGGCAAGGGCATTAGCTCACAACCTTTTGGAAGTTTACTTAAATCAACGCATAGTACAAGAATATGGTCAAAGTATTTGATTAAATTAGTGATGCCGGAGAAGCACACAATTTGGTTAAAAGATCAAATATGTCAATTGTAAGACTTTTTGCCTTTTAACTCCCCTCTTCCACCTCTAGACTACTTTGGGAGTGCATGGTGATAATTTGTATTTTAGATTGTTTCATTATTGCTATGTTGATACTTTGCATTGGTACTTTATTGCTATTCATTCCTTTTTGATGATGTCAAAAGGGGGAGGACACTTGATGTTTGTTGATATTTATATGGATTTATTGGTATTATTATCTTATTCATGTGACTTATGATATATATTAAAATGGTGATATTCGTGGCTACTGAGAAATGCACTATTCTTGTCATCTAAATATTAACTATTTTAATCCCAATTTATTTGATATTACTTGAAGCATATTTTGATGGGTAGCTTTCTTTTGCCCACATTTTTGCTTGCATTATCATATATTTGCTTTTGTAAAATTGCGTAGATAATCCCAAGAACTCTAAAAAACTTATTTATTATTTTGATGATAACAAACATACATTTCAGTCACAGGACTTTCACATGATGTTCTTATTGATCCTCTATATTATTTGGTGGAAGATACCTACTCATTTGTTTGGGTTTGTTTCCAAAATTTGGTGCCTCATTTAGATTCTTTTTAGGAAATTGTGGTGGTGATTACTTCATTAACGACAAATATTATTGTCATCAATACTCCGCTATTGAATTCTTTCATCCTCTTTCAATTGTTGATCAAAATGATGATTATTCCTCACAACAATTTTTTATTCTGGTTGGAGTATTCGCAGCATTGATTCTCTGGTGGATAAAAGATTTAACATCCTTCATACTTCAACGAGTTGGGATCATAATAAATTCTATCATTATTCTCCTATTTTTATTCGGGTTCAATATAGATAATCTAAATGATTTTTTAAAAAAAAAATTTTCCCTTGTTATATTTTCCCTTTTTCTGTTTTGATCTTTCTTAATAAATTTATTTTATATAATTTTATCTTTATCTAGCTAATATATTTTGGCTTAAAATGAACACATTATTGTTAACCCCATTGGTGTGTTTAAGTGTAAGACCATAAAATTCAAGGACCACTGAAATCATGCTAATTTTGATAAGAGTCATTGAAAGCAATGGAGATGGACAACCTTCAAAGACTTGTATTTAGAAGTGATTATTTTCTTTTCAGATAGAGAAGTTATATTTTTGCTCAAGTTACATTGCATTTTTAAATTGCAAACACATACTATTTTTTAAGAACATATATTTTGCAAAATGAAAGAAATTTGCATTCAAAACTTTTTCAAGCCAATTTTATTTCTAGCCATGTTTTTGAATACATGCACGTTTATGATCTTTTTCTTGATATCTAGGATTAACACGTTTGTCTAACCTTGCTCATAGAACCTCCATCACTGTATGTGGAGCAACTTCAATAGAGCAGCTGAGTCCCTTATATTGAACCGTCCACTCATCAAGCTAGTTGGATTGGTTAGCTATGTAGCTTATATTTCAACATCTATTCATCCAACTCAATCAAGTTGTTCAGCTGCTGAGAGTGGTTTGGGCGTATATAATGCATGTAAAATAACCGTTTTATAAAAAATAGCATCCCAATCAGGTTCATTACTGGCATCAATTTTGTAAAGACAGTGAATTATAAAGTAATATAATTTCACTTATTTTACTAAGCCAAACATCTAATATATTGAAGTAAACCTCTTTCGGGTATTTCAGCCCTGCCGTGGAGCATAAAAACATATCATTGTTTAGATAGCTTAAGTAGATTGCATTGATTCGAGGGATATGTTGATATCAGCAAAAAAAAAAAAGATCTTTGTTACATATTCATTCATCAAAATTTCACCAAATTGATTAATTGATACCTTCCAAAAACATAACATTGCATTTGTTCTGTGTTTTATTAATTTTTTTTTCTTTCTTTTGCAGTAAAAGCAAATTCTTATCCATGTCTTCCGAAAGAGAGAACAGAGATTGCTTCGGATGGGCAGCAAGAGACGCATCTGGATTTCTCTCACCTTACAAATTCAGCAGAAGGTTTAAAATAGATAATGTTTTTTATTTTCATTAAATTTTTTTCTGTTAATGTTGAAAGAGAAAAGCTCATGAGGTTGTGGCCAGACTCCTAGCAAGAAGCACTGATAATGTTATGGCTAATTTTTGGAAGAAACAATGATTAGATGGTAAATGAATGAGTTTCGTTGTACCGAGCAAGAGGACCAAAGGAGAAAATAGGGCCTAGAGAGTGAAATTAGAGACAAAGGTATTTGAAGGAGAGAGGGATACGAGGGGGAAGCTATGAATATAGGTAATGATGTGTTCGGGAGAGAAAACCATCCAAAAGGAGCTAAAGAAGCCAAACAGAAGCCATTATTATTTAACCACTCCATTCGTTAAACTTGGTTAGGACTTTTTTTATAATAAAATAACATTCTTAATACCCAATTGTCATAAACAAAGGAAATTCCAATGCAATCTCGACAAACATTTTTAATTTTGATGTAAGGAACAGTGATAATAAAGCAAATGGCATGGAGAATGTAATAACCATGACAAATGTTATGAGTAATGACTAACTTTCACACTAAATATAAAAGTTAATTATATTGGATTGAGAGTTAGATAACAATTTTGACTGGCTAGTATTTTTGTAATTATGTTGGACAACTACTATAACCTTTTTATTTTTTTTCCTACTGTCTCTAACCCCACACTTTCAAATTCTTCTTAAACTTAGATGTATTGGTGTTTGATAATATATGCTTATTAATTTATATATAATAATGGAGCCTATGCTCTCATTTTGGTGTGAAATGGTCATAATTCTCTTAATATGACATGGAATACCCTTATTTTTGTAAATCATATATTGAGAGTTGATTTAAGTTGTTTACGTATGCAAAATAACATGAGAATAATGTAATCAGTTTGAACTAATTTGCCAAATCTTCTTTTCTTTCTTATGCAGTTATTATTTTTTTCAAATTTATATAAATCCTAACACACTCACGCACGCACAGACACAACTATTATTTCTATCTAACAATTGAATGCATCAAAGTGGCACCTCAGTCTTGTTCTCATAAATTTGTACAAATTATAAGCTTTTTATTTGCTTCTTTTGAAGTTTAATGGATTATCTGGTCTTTAGTACCATGGGCGTTGGCGGATCTCACCAAATCATTCAAATTTTTATATATTTTCTGTGTGCTTGATCCCTTTCACAGTTACTTTATGGTCCAAAGGCTATGGAGAGTACAATGTCCAGGACGCTAGAGATTGAGAAGTACACAGATTGTATTTGCTTCACATGTGGAAACATGTGCTATTAAATGACATCTAAATGAATTTAATTCAAACATTCATGGTTGGGAAATACTAATGTAATTGTTGATGACAAAGGTCAAGCATTGTTTGAATTGTGCTTATTTTCCTCTTTTTTTTTAAGCACTTCCGGAATACTATGCTATGTGGAAATGAAACTGTGCTTAAAGGATGTAAAAATTACATTTCTTTTAAAGATGTGATTTCTAAATTTGACGAAAATGATAAATCAATTGAAGACTAATTGTAGGTTGGGAGGAGATCCTTTAAATATTGGTCCATTTTTCATCATGGCAGGAGTAAGTTGCATGATAAATTCAAGGTGAACATTTGCTTTAACCATTAGAAGGGCAAATAACTAAAAATTTCATAGCCTTAAAGAGAAGAGAAAAACAAGCTAATGAGAATCACAAGAAGTTAATATGCATACAGGTGTAGTTCTTTACTGGTCTTGATCTGATTATGCTCTTTTATTAATCGATAGTGATCAGTTCAAAGAGCCGTGAATTATGAACTCAACCTTTTCAAGTCACCATTGTTCTAATTTGGAGATTTGTTCATGTGCTTACATAAGAAATTGAGTTGTATGTAAGATTTGATGTTTTTGCACTATGAAATTGATAACACATAATTGTGTGACTATTTTGTTGGCTGGAGCCAAGTATATCTGAAATATGTAGAGGAATTTAATATCCTCCAGTGCTCTTCATGTTGCAGGATATAAGCTCTCTAGTGATGTTTAATGTCTATAAGCGTACTTTGGTTGTCTTGAAGTGAATAGATTTGGTGGGGTTTATGTGCTGTAGATTGCAATGTTAAGTGATGATGTATTAGATTCAATAGCTTGGGTAAAACATTGCAATATGAATATGAAAATAAGTGTTAGCTTCCAAGTTGCTTGAAAGATTTTTTGAATAAAAAGAGCCAAAAGTTCTGAGGAAAATTTTTAAGGTGATCAGAAGGATCATGATTTGGTTGCAAGGTCTTACCTCATGCCAGGTCATACATTTACAACATTTAGAACAAGAATATATTCACTTTTAATGCACTAAAATTCAGTGATAGTTGCACATTCAATATTAATGGATCCATTCTGGTGTGTACATTAGTGCTTTGGAGTTTCTCTAGCGTATTTGAATGATGCGAAATATGGACAGACAAAATTGTGTATTACTTTGGTTCTGAGAGTTTAAATATTTGGGATGTCTCATATGGATCTATTTAATCACTAACCATTAAGCAAGTACATTCTAATTTAATCTCTAAGAAGTTTGATAAGTATATAGAGATAAATTTCTTATAAAATTGACTTATTTTAATATGACATGCAATATCATCATTATTGTACATATTAGATTAAGATTTGTTAGATTTGTTTATACGCATGGGATTATTTAAGTTCTAAAATTTTGTAAAATCTCATCTATATATGCGTCCTTTTAGCTACCCCTGGAATCTCATATGCCAAAAGGATTCACGACAAAAGCTGCTTTCACCAGAATAGTGAGAGGAGGTCGACTTCTATTATGACAAAGTTCAACTATCGTAGGCTTTTCAGAGAGAACGAAATAATTTGTCTCCCTTCTGCTGTGTTGATTCATGATTCAAACAAGAAAATTTTCTCAGAGCGCAACAATGACATGCATTCTTTCTATAGTTTTGGATAATAAGAAGAGGATTTGTTTGCCTTCATCTTTGAAGAAATATATCAACAACAATTGATGGCTGCAATTCCTCAACAACATCTGACTATCAAAGTGGCATCTCAGGTTTTGTCTCAAATTTGTATAACTTATAATCTGGTAATGTACTTCTCTTTAAGCATAGTGAATTATTTGATTTTTATGTGGCCGCAGACATAATTTGTCTCACTAAATCACATAGATCTTGATGATTCCACTATGTGCATGATATTTTTCTCATTTTTTTGGTTTATCATGTTTACTTGTAATATTATAATTGGGTTGATAAATTAGGAAATCATAATTAAACAATGCTTCTTTATCATTCTAAATTCCCACGAGCAATACTACATTGCTAGTTCATTTCCGGCATAACGGGCAAAGCTTACACTACTGTACTCTGTTAGGATCAAAATTGTTTGACATTCTCTTATTCTACAACCATTCGTAATTGGTTTTGTTGAATATTATCAATGTTTATCATGTTTAGCACATCCTATAGTGACACCAACTTTATAATTCTAGACACCAATTAGTAGTAGCCCTTTATTCAATATTTCAATAAGAACTGGTTTTGAAACAAATGAAACATTTGCATTTTCTTTGTTAAATTCTGACAATGTTCAAATGGGGTCTTGCATTTATAACCTGGCCGGACAATGTTGATATATTATTTATAATAGATTTACTATCTTTTGTAAATAATGCAGAGCCCTTCGAGATGGTGACGTTTCTCTAAGGATAACCCATTGTGGAGTCTGTTATGCTGACGTTGTCTTCTGCAGAAATGAGCTCAACAATTCAATTTATCCTGTTGTGCCTGGGTAAACTTTTTTTCTAGTCAGCAATAGTGTGCAATTTATACAAAAAAGGGAAAATTCACTCTTGGGTGAAGATAATTTTTACTTTTGTTAAATTCCTATACACAGTTTGGAATGTTACTTTAGCATGAAATAAATAGATTTTATTGATAAACTTAACACTTTAGGATAAGATGGGAAAAAATTGATAAAATTATAGGTCAGATGCATATCCAACATCTCTCGCTACTTCCAAAAAGATTAGAAATAGAGTGGATCACTTGTACCAGCTACCATCAAAATACCAGTATGTCACTCTAAAGATCTTATGTTGCCTTAGAAAGGTCAATTATGCTTAGTTCAAATATCTTTGATTCCTTAACAGAGTACAACTTAGAACATTCTTAAGCTTTTTGTACGTACATGTGATTTCTTAAAGAAAAATCTCTTGAATAGTCACCTAGACTATGAGTTGAATAACAGGAATCAATATATCTATATATATATATTAGAAAAAAGCCCAAGGGCTAATATATTAAAGAGAAAAGATACATATTAGTGGTGTGAGTGGGCCCAAATAGGCACCCAACCCACACGGTACAACACATAAAAAGTAAAAAATGGTACATTTAAAAAACAAAAAGCCCAAAACCACTAGGGCGCGGAAAAAGTAAAGGTCATCCCAATTTAGAATTGTCTCTGTCTCTAGTTTTCAGAAGGGATCCAGCTAACAAATTGGTAAGGTACATACCATTACCCGAAGTAACCAAAGTATCATCCATAAGATTTCTGAGCTCAAGTAGATATCCATTCTTCTTCTTCCTCCTGGAAGTGTAAACTTGTCATTCCTCATCCAAAGAATCAGTCTGATGAGGTGGTAGAGCTGTAGCAGAAGGATTACCAACCGTTGTACCCACAATAGGTTCTAGTATATGTGAAGTATGAGTTGTCTCTACACCGGATGCTTCTTGAATATGGGGAGTTGCGAGGTTCTTCTGATTATTAGTCTGAACACTATTCTTTGTAGGTAATAGTCCTTCAGTGTTTTTTTTCAATAGAGTTTGAAGTTGTAGGTTGCACTGCAGAGCCATCCAGCATCACATCAATCGCAGCAATAGCAGTGTCAGTGGGGGGGTCCACAGGGGCAACAACCACCTCCTGTCTTGTGGCAGTGTCCTCTACAGGTGGAACTAATATGTCTAGAGCAGTGCCCATCCTTATTCTCTTGAACCTTAGATTTCAAATTAGAATGGAGCTTGTGACATTTATCAAGGGTATGCCCAAATATTTCACAGTGAGTACAATAAGGAAGTATGTGTTTCATGATGATTTGTTGTCAATATCCATTATGAGTTGTGTCTAGCCAGATTTCAATAACATCAGGTAAAGTAATATCTCTTTCCATAAGTAATCTGACTACAAAAGGTCTTGGTAAATTGAAAGTAAGTAGATCTTGCTTCAAAGGATCCCAAAGAATGACCATAATAGGTAGAGAAACTGATGATGAAAAAAGTGCAGCTTGAGACTAGATAAACTAAACCATGCCGGTACAGTGAGAGTTTCATGATTTGGGTCGAAATCAGGTGACCACTCGAGTAACTTAATTGACTTGTCTGCAATATTAAGATATTTCTTGGAGAAAATCAGGGTGTAGTGTTCAACCACGGTTAGTTGAATCAACATATGTCTCACGTCCATGAGTTTCACGTTCCACTTGACTACTAGTTTAAAATCATCAACACTCTTTCTGATAACTTCCATAGGTGGGTGCCCCCACTTAAATTTTCAGATAAGAGCAAACTTGAATTTCTCCATCATGACAGAAATTTCTAAGTTAATGAAAAAGATTGTTGTTTTTTCACTTTTATTGCTTCCCTTTTTAACAAAAGGTCAATCACATGTACCATCACGACAATACTTATAGCTTGAGGAGAAGACAACCTCCACCTGAGGGTTACCCACAACGTGGGCAAATGAGACTTTGTCAGGTTCAATCAAAGAATCCATCAAAGCTTTGTCAGCGTTGTTGTCGGCTAGAGAGAGGCGCAGGCAGAGGCGTAGTGTCGAAACAAGCCGCCGACGCAGACGCCAGCTGCAACAGAAACAGAACTGTGCAGTTGTCGGGTAGGGAGAGGCGTAGCGTCGAAGCAGAGGAGCGATGCAGATGCAGACGCTGACGCAGACGCGAGCTGCAACAGAACCAGTCACAGACGAATCGTCGATGTCGAAGAGATGCAGTAACTTCGGGATGAGGTGAGTCAACGAAACTGTGCGAGTGAAGGAGAGACGATCAAATGCGAACCCTAGCAGAGATGCTCTCGATCGCGGTCATATATATATATATATTATAATTATTTTTTAAAATGGAAATCGATATCTGACATATGCCCAAATATTGATTTTTCATGCTTTTTTTGGACCCATGATGAGAGCCAGCGTCACGTGCCTAAAATTTCAGAGCCCCCGTGCCACGGTGGGACCAAGCACCCCGCCACCAACAGGTCAAGG
>NEWO01000051.1:1633146-1655917 GCA_003013225.1 Phalaenopsis aphrodite
ATATATATATATATATATATATATATATATATATTCTTTTGCCTTTCTTAACACTTATAGCTTTTTTCTGAATGCTTTACTTGGTAGGGATGCTCACATGCAGGGAGACTAACCTTAGTGAGCAGCTTCAACAAGCCATCTCTTACCAATCTACTTATTCTCTCCTGACCAATATGACATAGTCTAACGTGGTCGTGGCATTTGATCCGATCAATATTTTCATCCATATATAGATATACATATATATGCAATCAGAGGAGAAGTAGAAATAGATATTTTTTACAAAACTAATCTGACAAAAGTATATATCAAAATATTAATTCCATACAAATTTCTATCGAAGTAAAAAAAAGCAAAGAAGTATTACTCATGACCATGTCCAGAGAATTTTCAAGTCGTAAAAGTGAAACACGGCATGTAGATGCAACATTCCTTCAAATTTTAATTTGACTTGATATGAACACTTTCCGAGCACATCTTTTCATCTATTTCCCTTTAACAAGCTTTTTTCTACTTAGTGGCACTCCATGGTAATCAACAAACCTTCTTTTGTTTATAGTAAAATGGTTGTTTTTCTGCATCCTTCTGTGTCTTATCGCACGTCTGATGATGCTTAGAGGGGAAATAAAGTTTGCAATGTTATGTTCTCACCCAAAATGATTGGAGGATGTCCCGCATTACTGTGAAAGGTCCTCCTTAAAGTTGGGGGGTTAGGAGAAGTTGGATGAGGAATCATATCACCTGAGAGTTTTGAGTCGAAGGTGGATGATGCAGGTGTCTTAAGAGTTGGTGAAGACCGAGACAAAGGGCTAGTTGACATAAGTGGTTCTACAGACATCGTTCATTTTGCTCCCTTCTCTGTATATACACCCTTAGCTCAACATTAGTTTGAATCTCACCACCTTTGGGTTCAATTTCTTTATTTTCCATTTCCTCAACTGATTCATCCCACATCACAAAACAAGATATTGCTCCCATATATACCACTCTCTTATCAATGCTACTCACCCTCTTTGCCTCATATCTCCAATATCTAGCAAGTTATCGAAGGTTGAGGTCATCTCTTTGGTGTAGTACGGTTCAAATTCTTTCTTTTCTATTGAGCTCTAGCAGACATATCTCTTCTGGATAGCACAATAACCAACAGACAGACATTTCACAGCTTTCGGATATATCTTCTCTACTGATGATCTGTTATCCTTAACAAACTATACACATTCAAACACCTTCAATGAGAGGATCCCGCTATCATGTTCTTTTGACATATGACAAGTAAATTTTCAATCAAACACCCTGGAGGACATCATTTTGATCAATTGATTCGCTGTCAAAACTGTTTGCCCCTATAAGTATTTTGGGATATTCATTGAAATCATCATGCTTCGGGCTACCTATAGAAAACTTCTTTTCTTTTTTTTTGTTATTCCATTTTGTGTCAGTGTGTATGGACATGTGTTTTAATGATGTATCTCTTGGGCTGACAAGTATTCTCCAAATGCTTTGTTAGTATACTTTGTCATTGTCAGAACTCAATATCTTCTCGAGTCTGGATTGCCTTGTGGAAAACTTTAAAGAAAACAAACACATCATCCTTATTTTTTATCAAATATAATCAACTAACACGAGAAAAAAATCAATAATGGTCACAAAATATCGATAATCATTCATAGAACTTGTTGAACAAGGTCCCCAAACTTCAGAATGTAGTCCAAAATACTAGAACTCCTATTCCCATAGTTGATATAAAAGCTTTAGTAAGCTTGCCAAACTATCATAAACAAGCTTTTGATTATTTGTCTTTTCATATAACGAATAATACAACTGACTTAATAAACTAAAACAAGAGTATCTCATACATCTGTGATGTAGGGCAACTTATCCTCCACACTCCTCTCAAATTCTCCTACTCCAACACTCTTTGTCATGGATGTCAAAGCTGAGTCTATCCTCCTTTGGTCCAAGTACCATAATCCACATGCCACGTTCTACTACCGAGTGTCCGACCCATCCCTTTATTTTGGAAGATCACCTTAGGAATATCAAAAGAAACAACACATTTAAGTTGGAGAATAATTACACTAGTGGATACAAGGTTCATTGAAAAAAATGGAGCATGTAAAACATTGTACAAAGTCATATAATTGGTACCTCTCACTGTATCTTTATCAAATACAGGTTGTGTTGTACTATCAGAAGTTTGGATCTTTTTTAGTACTGAGGAGTATATGAACAAAAATCTCTATTAATATCTGTCGCATGTCGAGATGCACCAGAATATACTATTCATGATGATCCTTTGCTGGAAATAGAGGCAAAAGCATGTGTATCATATATACATTTGTCGGAGTGAACATAAGTGACAATGTTACTTTTTGATGACGACTAGTTGGAAGTATCCTCAACCCCATCTCATGTTGCTTTTTGTTTTCTTTTCAACAACTATAGACACTCATAATCTTCATTCGTAAAAACCACACTTGTCTCTCCCTTCTCTACTACCATCGAATTTGCCAGCAAATCTCTTTTGTACTTTTTCGACTGCCACTGCCACGATCACAACCTCCACCTTGTTCACGTCGACTTGTCTTTCTCTTCTTAGTTGGTCTAAGACAGGTCTTGCTCAAATGCCCAACTTTACCATAGTTGTAGCATTTGCGAGTCCCATCCTGGATGCTTATCATACTTGAGCTCACGACAGCCAAAGTTGATTGCATGCCCGGAAGTCCACTCGGCTCAGAGTTTAGCTTCATGTGACTCTCCTACTGTATCATTGCAGCAATGACCTCATCCAATGAAGGGATGGTCGCTTGAGCTAGGAGGACAGATCTCCTCTGATCAAAGGTTGGGTTCAAATGGGCTAGAAAATGCATAGGCCTCATCTGTATAAAAATTCCACTTTCATGCACTCTGGGTCACCACAGCTCGACATTAGTGAGAAGTGATCAAGTTATGCTCACAACCGCTCCAATTCTATGAAGTACTCCTGAATCGATCTATCACCTTTAACCACTGTCTCTATCTCATGCTGAATTTGGAACACTCTCATGTGATTCTCAACTCCAACATAAATCTTTGGTTCACCCATATGTCGCTCAACTTTTGAATGTCATCTACAAATGATGCAATTGATGGAACCATCAAGTTGAGTAGCTATGTGTAAAGCAAGGCATGTGTGGTCTCCCACTCATCCCTCTCAGCATTTTCATTATTTTGTTCAACCCCTATCAGATATCCTTCTAGCCTCTTCCCTACCAGAGCAGTCTCGATTCATTGTGACCAACTCAGATATGTGATTAGTCCATCAAGTTTCAGATTCATAGGAGAGAGATATAACTTCACTTGTGAAGGGGCACTTATTGAAGTAGCAGCTTCGTAGAGATGCAAGCTCCCTTTATAAGCTCGACCAAGACCTTCAGAATTTTAAAATCTTTCTTTTCCAGAAGCTTCAAACCTTTACCTCCCACGTTATCTCTGTCTTCTGACATTATCAATTTAACTATTCCTCAGTCTTCATCGTCCTGTCACGCACGTAGAACCAAAGTTCTCTCCTCCACTACTCTGGTTTAACATTCACTTCACCCTGCCCTGCACTGAGTCACTCGAAACATTCTACCACAATTTAACAACCGAGTCATCGTTTGTTCGGTCCTAGGGCATGTTCAAGCGTGCCTTCTACTTCCGGGGTCACTGCAATCACACATGTATTGCGAGCATTCATCGCAATCGCCTTCCCAGTTAACTCTTATCGCAACTTGTGATCACCTTTCCAGTTAGCTCTAATTGAGAGTCTATTGCCAAGGCTGTACCACGATCCCTTCGCCGCTGGCGCAGCAAGCTCTAATCGTGATTGTTTCAAAATGACAAAGCAAAAGGAAGATCGTAGTTCATCGTCTCCACATGCCCGATCGAGTAGCACCAACGATGCACGTTGATTCTGAGGAGCAGGACCAATGTGATGACTTTTAGGGCTAGCTCTCATACCATAAAGAAAGAATTATTGAAAAACCTTTATCGTATATTCATAACATGGGCTTAAATAGGGTATTTCAATGTTTTACAGATAAGCCTGTAGACTTCTTCGATATTCCTTTTTTATCAATAGGAATCTAAAATAAGGTTCAATTCTGAACAACACTATCATAGTTTTAAGAGTCCATTATTATTATTATTATAGAAATGCAGAACATATAATTATTTACACATAATTAGTTTTATTTATTAATTTTATCGAAAATCTGACATTGTCCAAATGCATCATGATAATTCCACTATGCTCATAATTTTTACCCAATAACATTTCAAATAAAGGCTTTTAAATAAAATTTGGAAACACAACATTTATTTTTTAATCAACTAATTGCATCATAAACAAGTTATGCATTGAATAAAACAAATAAATTAAATTTGAATAAGTTTTGAAAAATGAATTTTAGACTTAGTTGTGGTGTTGCATCACCACAGGGCATCATTACTTGCACCTTTGACACATACACTGTGCATTGTC
Organism: Phalaenopsis aphrodite; assembly: GCA_003013225.1. NCBI lineage: Eukaryota > Viridiplantae > Streptophyta > Magnoliopsida > Asparagales > Orchidaceae > Phalaenopsis > Phalaenopsis aphrodite. The sequence goes on from NEWO01000051.1 coordinate 1,637,651, forward strand.
ATGCCACTTGTGTGTCAACCGTTATGTGTGGCTATTGTTGCACGCATTGTTTAAAATTATTGAGGCTTGTCTCAATTTTTAAAAAAAAATTTGCAATTAAGCTTGGGTCTTATTGTGTATTAGATGAGATTTTTGTCTCACATAATATGAGACCCACCCCGAGGTGTGCCTTGCCTTAGTTTTGAGGAAATGTATGCAATTAGATTTATGATTTTGTTAAAATAAGTAAAATAATTCTAATAAAATTTCTCACTTATCCATATAATATGCAACTAAGAATGTAATTGAAGTTGTTGCTATCAACATACTCATTTGTTTTAAAATCTAATAAATATTTGTATTATTTATTCAATAAATTAGAGGAAAATGATTGACCTTTAATATAAAGAAGAATGAGAAAATTATATATAATTAAGGATGAGATGAGGGAGAAAGTAAATTGTTGTGCTGATAATTCTTATAAAGGTGCGAGCTTTTAAATTTAAAAAATTAATTTTAGTGACTTATTATGTTCTTACTTTGATGTAGGAAAACAGAAGTGTGGGAGAAACTAATTATATCGAACTTATTTTGAATTACTATGTTATTATGTCTTATACTGATTTTTGTATAACTCTTCTTATTTTATAATTTGACATTGGATACAACAATAACAAGCCTTTATCCCATTAAGTGGTGTCAGCTACAAAAATCATTTTTCTCCATTGTGTTCTATTGATTGTCATATTTTCATTTAATTTTAATAAATTAGGATCATTTTTTATACAATATCTTGAATTCTTTTTAGGTCTTCCTTTGTCTTTCTTAACATAGTCGAATCTAAAAAATCCACTCTCCTAACATGATTATCAGATGGTTGACGTTTAATGTGACCAAATTATCTAAGACAAATCTCTCTAATTTTTTCTGCCACTGGAGCTACACGAACCCTATCACAGATATATTCATTTCTCATTTTATCTTTAAGTGTGAAGCCACTCATCAACTTAAGCATTCTCATCTCGACAACACTTAACTTAGTTTTATGCTTCTCTTTTAAAGGCCAACATTTAGTGTCATAAAACATTGCATGTTTCATCACCATCTTATAAAATTTTTCTTTCAGTCTAAGCGGTACTTTTCTATCACACTATAAGCCCGAGGCATTCCTCTAATTGAACCAACAATCTTGAATTCTACTAATAACATCCTCTTCTATAGCACCATCACTTTGAACAATAGACCCAATATAGCTAAAGCATTCTCACGTTTTTAATAATTTGATCACCCATAGTTACAATGCTATCACTAGTTCTACTCAAACGAAGGCTTTTAGACTGCAATGTAGACCTCCATAATTCAAGTTTTTTCTGAGTTTTTTCTCTAGTCTTATTCACAAGAAGGATATCATCAATGAAAAGAAAACACCAAGGTACATCCTCCTATAAATGTCCAGTAAGAGCATCCATAACTAAAGCAAAAGGATATGAGCTTAGAGCCGATCTCACATGTAATCCAATTGAAATATGAAAATATTTGGTAAATCCTCCTTCTGTTCAATCACAAGTAACGTCTCTAGTATACATATCTTATGACTTGAATGTAAGTCATATCAACATTTTTCTTCTCTAGAATTATTCGAAGGATATCTCTTGGAACCTTATCATAAACTTTTTCTAAATCAATAAAAATCATCTGTAGATCTTCCTTATTCTCTTTGTACTTCTTCATTAAACCTCTCAATATATGTATAGCTTCCATAGTAGACCTGCTCGACATAAATCTAAATTGATTATGAGAAATCTTTGTAATACGTCTTAACCTATGTTCAATTACCCTCTCCCATAATTTTAAACTATGACACGTCAACTTAATTTCTCTATAATTTGTACGCTCTTGTGCATCACCTTATTGTTAAAAATGAGGACCAAAATAATCTTCCTCCACTCAGGCATCTTTTTAGTTTTTAAAATAATATTAAAGAGTTTAGTAAGCCAAGAAACTCTCCAATCTCCCAAATATTTACACACTTCAATTGGGATATCATCAGGTCCTACAGACTTTCTACCCTTGGTTTTTTTTAAAGCCTCATTTTTTACTAATACGACTATAAAAATGAAGCATTTTATTACGATATTAAGATCATTGAAGTAGATAGTATTTCAGAGACTTCATTGAAAAGTTTATCAAAATGACTCACTTACCTTTGTTGAATTTCTTTTTCTGAGAAAAACTTTTTTTTTTATTTTCATCTTTAATACACTTTACTCGAGTTAAATCTTTACTTTTTTTTCTTTATTTGGCTAGTTTATGCATATAGTTTTCACCCTCTTTATTATCTAATTTATTATAAAGATTATAAGAAACAGAATTTTAGCGTCACAGGTTGTTCTCAAAGACTTCATACGGGTTATGTTCTCAGTTCTCTAGGTTTTTACATTTAGATCAATTTTTATAACATAACTTCTTATATTTTATCTTTTCTTGCACATTATTATTCCACTATCAACTATATTTATTTTAAAAAATATTTCATTTTAATTCTCCAAGTATATCTTTGCTTCTTGTTTAATAGTGTTTGTTATTTTGTTTCACATGGAATTTGTTTCTTTATGAACATCCTAAATCTTAAAATCTCAAAGTTTACTCATAAAAATAATTTTATGTCTTTTAAGTGCTCCATCTAATTCTATAACAATAATTTTTAGTATTCTTTATTGTTATTTTGACCCCCAATTATTGAACTAAGGTAAAAGGGCACTTTTGTAATGTGGTACCGCTCACCTACTACAGCTCATCTACCGCTCACCTACCTCCCACCTACCACTCACCTACCTCCCACCTACCACTCTCTTGCTTCTATAAATAAAGAAGGTGTGAGGCTTAGGAGAGCAAGGGAAGAGATCTTAAGCTATCACGAAGGAGGAGCAAGGGAAGAGATCTTAAGCTACTACAAAGGAGGAGAGAATAGCTAGAGAGTTAGAGAGGAGGAGAGCATCTTGAGGCCTTGTATCAAGGTGTCGCTTGAGAGGGAGGTCATAGAAGGAAGATGAGGGTCATCTCTATGTATAAGCTCTGTATTCTCCTTTTTTTTGCCTTAGTAAACTATTTGATTGATTCCCTTCCGTGGACGTAGATCCAGTTGGATCGAACCACGTAAACGATCTGTATTTACTTGTGTTCTTTGCGTCTCATTTCTATGTCAGGAAGTAGATATCCCACAACATTTATTTTACAATTCTTCATCTTAAAATCCAAAATTAATAATCGATGTTGAGTATTTAAATCCTCACTTAGAATGACCTTCCAATCTTTACATTCTCGACGATCTCTTCTTCTCATAAGGAAATAAACAATGTGTTTTATTAGATCTATTCTTATAAGTGATAATATGCTCATCTTTTTTCTTGAATAAAGTATTAGCAATTTTTTATTCTTATAAGTGATAATATTTTTTGTTCTGCGTAATTTTTGATTGTTAGTCTTGCTCTTTAAAACGTCTAGAGACTTGTGCCTCATTACACAGATAAAAAATGCCTCAGTAGCTAGTTGTGCAATTTTAAACTTCGGCTGCACCTGCTTGCATTGCTTTATGTTGTAAACTATTACCACATTCATATGCCAATGCCCCAAAGCTTGTTGCTCTGTTTGCTAGGGTTCTTTCACATATATCATACTTGAATGTGACCACCACAAGCTATGCATTCTGTTTGTGAAACTAATCATGAACTTAGTAGGAACATAAATGTAGCAAAAGGTCCCATAATTTCGTACTTTGAAAGAAAAGTAACTGTCATTATCATCTTCTTCTTTATCCCAACTATTTTGGTTGGCTTTATGAACGTGTAAATCTGAATTATACAAGGAATGTTAAAAACCCTAAGTATCAGCAGCATAAATGTAACCCAAAAATTTTAGGTTAATAAGCGATAAACTTTGGCAGCGCAGTTTCTTGTTTATCTTATTTGTCGAATTCTGAAAATACATTTTTGCAATTAAATGTAAAAGTATGTTGTTGGTTTCTGGTGATTTGCCTCAGGCATGAGATTGTTGGGGTTGCACTACAATTAGCACTGGTGTTACGGACTTCAAGATTGGAGATATAGTTGGCGTTGGAGCTTATATTAATTCATGCCAAACGTGCAAGTATTGCAATTCTGACAAAGAAAACAAATGTGAAAAAGGAATAACCTTTACATTCAATGGCATTGACATAGATGGCTCAATTACTAAAGGTGGATATTCCAGTTATATAGTTGTCAATCAAAGGCAGGTTACACTTCTATCTCATTTAGTTTTCCTTTGTGTCGATAGAAGTTTTAGAAGATATTGTTATTATTATTATTATTATTATTATTATTATTATTATTCCTGGTTGAATATGATGTTCATGAAAATATCCATTTGAAATCATGATGCAAGGATGAAACTGAAGTGGGTACATTACATATTTGAGTTTTCATATTTGTAAAACAGATTTTAGATGTTAAGAACCAAAAACATACATTTTAGAACACCTGGTACTGTTGGCTAAAATTATATTTAGAAGATACGTGGAAATATGCCAAACCTGGGTTTTCCGCGTGTTCAAAATTCATCCAGGAATGAATACTTGCAGCATATGGTTTCATAGAACTGGTCATGTTTTGACTGAAGAGTTGTTGATTTTACTGAGAGAGGAATATCCACGATGCCGTGATTAACTAGAAGGTGAGAAAATGATCAAAATAGTAGCACAACTATTTATGGAGAGTCATTTTTGTTCTAGATTATATAAAGGGAGTTTAATCTTTCCCATCAACTCATTAAATATCAGCAAAATAGTCCAGCTTTTAAAAGTAATGGAAATAAAACATAAATTTAACGGTTGGCTGTTAAATTAATGGTATTTTAGAAATTTACATTTTTTTTATCTAAATTTATGGAACTGAATTTCTTATATTTTTCTTGGAACTGAATTTCTTATATTTTCTTTAATCTAGCCAACGTTCATTTTATTTCTTAATTTTCTTAAGATGTCTATGATGAAATTATTGAATATTTATTTATTTATTTTAAGAATTATGATTGATAAATTACCTATAAAATATCACAATTTTGAAAAAAAAAATTCATTTATTAAATATTGTAAAATTTAAATATGTGATTTCTTAAAATACTCTCTTTTTTTTGTCATCGGTTAACTTTAAATTCAATGTCCATTATTTTTAATGACATAGCTATTTTAACTCTTATTTTAAGAGTTCAGGGACGAAATAAAACCTTTTATATAATTTTGACTAAAATAGCCCTACAAATTGTTGCCGGATAATTTTAGTCTTATCGTTAAAAGATTTTGATGATAACCAACGTTACTAATGGAAAATAATACTATGGATATGTACGCTTGTGGCTATCATTGTTGAAAAATGTCAATTTTCTTAGCGATTATATCTTTAACATGTTTTTTATCATATAATTGTACTGTTTTGATTAGTTATTGATGCTTTACAATGATTAGTCATAAAGTTTCTGATATGCTTCATAATTAATGGCATAGCATTTTGGCAGAAAATAATTTTTTTCTATCCTGCAGATACTGCTTCAAGATACCTGATGGTTACCCTCCAGAATTGGCAGCACCTTTGCTTTGTGCAGGGATCACTGTGTATGCTCCAATTATACACCATCGTATGAACCAATCCGGCAAGTCTCTAGGAGTCATTGGCCTCGGTGGTCTTGGTCATATGGCAGTTAAGTATGGAAAAGCTTTTGGTTTGATGGTGGTGGTTTTTAGTACAAGTTTATCCAAGAAAGATGAAGCCCTGGAAATCCTTGGTGCAGATGAGTTTGTGCTATCTTCAGATGAGAAACAAATGCAGGTATATGTTGCAACCCGCTTTCCTCTCTTTGGCTTAAATATTGTTTGCTGAATGGTTTGCCTCTAACAAGTTAGTAATAGTTTCTTCGTACCTTATTATGACCAATAGTTTCACTAGTCTTCTTGGATGTTGGTGTTCCAAGTGTATTATTCTCCTTGGTGGATGAGCATAGTTGCATTATTTTAGAATATGCATAAAGAATGTTCCTATGGTTATCACAAAGTTTTTTGGACAAAGAAATTTGATTTGATAGAATTGTTCATTGCAAGTTTGTTGACAACTGATTGCCCCCCTTGTCACACCTACTGGAAGATTTCATATCATTTAAAGTCAGCTTGTCCTTCTATGATCAGTAGGTACATTTTTTGGGGATGTGTGCCTTTAGATTATATGTGGACAATTGTCACAACACCCAAGTGACAAATTGAATTGTCTTGTTGGGTTGAGTTATTGCTTTTCCTACAAATGCTTTATTAAGGGCCCTTCTGTTTCACCTTTTGGCTTATATGCTTCAACTTTCAAAGATGTGATGTGAAGAAGAAAGTTGGTCTGCTGTTGGGGAGGTGCTACACGACTTGTTAGAGGATTGGATGGCACTTGCAGGGTAGACAGAGGAGCCTTTATCTTGGGGGATAAAGTTAATGCTTAGAGAGAGAACCTATGAAAGGTTCCATGCACTGGATTGGTCGATGCGCTTTGTAATGGAAAAAGAGGAGGATGACGTCCAATATGTGTGTTTAGGCTTTAGAGCCTTTCTTCATGCTGTAGTAATTAATTATAAAAAGGGAATTATGTATAATACAAGAAAAGTTAATCTCTTTTTGGTCAAAGTATAGCGATGAGAGACGGGGAAGAATTCGAGAGGTCGAGGCATCATCTTTTTGTAGGCTATACATATTTATAAAGGCAATAAAAGATTCCTATTGGCTGTAGCTAGGATTTTGTCAGTCTCCTAAAAAGATTTTACCATCTATTTTGTCTTTTAGCATGGGTGATTCCATGTAGAGAGTGTGTCATTTTTGGGTTGACATCAGAAAAGACGGGCTTTATCAAACTTGGTATCAGGCGTTGATGGTCTACCTAATTAACACAACCTTCTGAGCTTTTCGAGACATCTTGTCAAGCACCCGCACGGGGATGATGTGTCCATTGTATGATTATCCATTGCCAGAAGATGAAAGGGATCTATGCTTCCTTTAGAAGATTATAACACCTTGCAGCAACCTATATGATTCTTCTATTTCCTCCTTAATTATGTGACACAAGGGTTCTCCCCAAAAGCTAAACCGGTTTGGCCTGGATCGGTTTAGTTGAGAGAGGAGGCTGAAGTGGCCCTCTCCCTCCCTCTTTTCATTAGGCGGAAATTTTCCCCCCTTCCTGTTTCCACCCATCCCTCTTCTATTTATATGTGTTTTTATGGTTTAGTTTTTGTCATATTTTGATTTCAGATTCTGTGTGGACAGCCATCGGTGTCATCTTTTCCCTTTCCAGGGCTGCATCGGGCTGCATCTGAGGATAAGTGATGCTTCAGTTGTATTTGGCTCTGAAGTGGTGGTTATCCTCAACGTTCACCCTTCTCCACATCCTCCCTTCTGCTGCTTCCACCGCCGTACTATCTGCAGTCTCCCACGGACAGCAGATCTGCTGTATCTGCAGCCCCCAAATCCTTCGCCCTGCCGCACACCAGCAGCCACGCAAGCTGCTCCTTTCCCTTCCAACCCAGCCCCCCCAAAGGCAGCTTCTTTGCTGCCTCCTGCAGTCCCCATACATTCCCTGCCCCTCTTCTATTTCTGCCGCCTAACTCCTGCGCCTTCTCCTCTCCCAATTGCTAAGCTGACGCTGCCTCCTGCTGTCTCCGTATATCCCCTGCCCCCTCTTCCTTTGCTGCTACCCTTCCCGTAATCCCCCTTCCAAACCTCCTTATTTCTAGCCTTCACACTGCTCCCAGCCCCTTACCGCTGCCCTTCCCGTAAGTCCCCTTCCCCGCCACCTATTTCCTAACCATAGCACTCCCTCCACCTTTCAACCACCTCAATCTCTACTTCAGCAGCCGCACAGCCCCTCCCTTCTTCCCAGCTGCACCCCGGAATTCATTCCTTCAGCCTTTCCCTGCAACCCTCCCTGCTGCAGTCACCACAAAACAGCCACCAGCTTTCAGCCCCTACTGCCTTGCTGCTCCTATCCCTCACTTCTACCCTCCTTAAACAGCAATCTCCCCATCCGCTCCCAACCTGCTATCCAGCCACCTTCCACCACCTTCGCCTTCGTCCTCGGCTTTTCTTTTATGTTTGTTGTCTCTTATTTCCTGTTTTGAACAGTCGTCGTTGTAACCTATTTGAATTTCAGCAATAAAATTTATGTTTCAATTATGATTTGGATTTCCTCCAGTATAAATATGTATATAGCCTAGGACTTCTAAGAGGATAATTGAGCAATTGCTGATTTTGAACTCTTAAGAAGTGAGGATGCCTTGCCCTTTTCTACCCTATTTTTCACTTATCAGGCTTTGATATGTGCAATAGGATGGACTCTCTGTATTATGCCTTGCCTTTTTTTTTCATAGAGAATTTTCTCCCTCACAACACAGTTGATAGAAGTTATAAAGACAAATAAAGTAAAATGTTGGTTCCTGCTGGTCATTCCTCTTAATCCCTCTTCATGGACAATGGTCAATCCAAAGCCTGCTGGTTCTACTCTCAAGAACCTCTCATCAATTCTCTCCCTACACTTCAGTTACTTTTCTCAATCCATGGAGTATCTTGGGTCAAGGACTTGCCCTCTCGGGGCATGCGACATGTCTCCATAAGCAAGGCCAATTTTTGTCCTTCCTATTTTTGTTTCTCTTATTAAGAAATCATTAGAACCAATTGATGTACAAATTTTGTGTGCATGGTTTATTTGAAGGTGGAACTGCATCCACCATGAGTGATGGCAGATTTTGTTATATGCATACTTGCCATGAACTTAACTGTTTGGATCAATAATATATAATTTCTTTTGTTCTTTGTATATTTTGAAGCAATCAGAATAGCTGTGCCGAAAAACTGTCATAATTGTAATATAGAAGAATGCCATAGCATTTCTATTAAGATCCATAAAAGGGGCCCAATGAAAGCCTCTCTATCTATAAGCAAAGTAACATCCAACTAAAGCCCCAGCCACACAAGATCTAGAAAATTGAGTGGTGGCACATCTACTTGTAAGCGCTTGCCAAATATAAAACAAACTGACTGAAGTAGTGTAGACGAAAGTGAAATAAAAAAAATCTGCTTTAACCTTTTAACATTTGCTTTAAAAAATCACTTTATAGGCTTGTCATGAAAAAAATAACAGAAAGGGAGAAAGGAGTTGCTAGTCTTGGAAACCTCAATTTTAGTAGAAATAAGAGTTGTTTTAACCAAAACATGGTAGTCTGTTTTCGTTGAGGAGAATTTGATTCTTGATGATAAGATAATGGGAACTGGATAGATGATGCCTGTTGAGATCTAGAGGCTCTTGCTCTCCAACAACATTAGCAAAGGATCAGGAAGCACTTCAAATGGTAGAAACAATATATGTTCGTGCTTGAATGACATGAAGTTGAAATTGCAAGGGAAACATTTAGCACCATAACTGACGGGGTGGCGATGGAATAACCTCGTCAAGTAAACCAACATGAGTAGATGATGATGATGATGGCATGGAAACCAAGGAATGATCTTGAGGCATGAGAAGAGAGGAAGCATGATCAACATAACTTTTTGAGCATAAGTTAGAAAATGAGAGCAAGATTGAGATATTCAGGGCATTATCCAGGTCATCGAGGTTGGAGATGGCATGGGCACTGCTGCCCTTGAATGTGCCGAAAGCAAATGACATACAAAACACTCAAGTGTGTAATCAACGCATAGAGGAGCATGTGAAAAACTCAGGCCTTGGTGTGGGATTGACGAGAGATCTCAAAAGGAGGGATTAAGAGGGGACATGAGCTGCCATAAGAAGCACGAAGATTCATTAAGAAGACTATGAGCAATGATTGCAGGCTTGAAATATCTGGCAGCACACGAATGGGACGGTGTTGTGTAATGGATAGGTACAACAAGCATGCATGTGCATGCTGCCTCTAGCTGCTCATAACTCAGTTTTGCTCTCCTTCAGTCAGAGCTGTTCTCAACTCTTTTGTGTGAAATGCTTATTTGTCTTTCTTGTAGGCAGTGTCTAACTCCCTGGACTTTATTATTGATACAACATCTGGGCCTCACCCATTTGAGCCTTACATGTCTATTTTGAAGACAGAAGGCACCCTGGTTCTGGTTAGTGCACCCGGCGAAATTCGAATGTCTCCCGGATCCCTCATTTTTGGTATTTCCCTTTTCTTTTTTATTAAAAACAACTATTTTTCATACCAAATGAATCAATAAAATGAATAAAAAAAAATGTGAATATTTTTATGAATTTAGTGCAAAGATGCGTGAGACGTTCAAATCCTCATTTGTAGGCTCAAAGAGTATTTCTGGGAGCGCAGTGGGTGGTACAAAAGACATTAAAGAGATGTTAGAGTTCAGTGCTGCCAATAAAATATACCCAAAGATTGAATTAATTCCAATTACATACATCAATGAGGCACTGGACAGGCTTGTTAATAGGGATATCAAGTACCGCTTTGTCATCGATATTGAGAATTCTCTCAAATAAGCATTTTTTGTTAATGTCTTTTTTCTTAAGTGCCGAATATTTCTCATGGATCCAACTCGAATGACACATTTAGCTTCTTTTTTTTCATTTTTAATATTTGTACTGTTTTTAATAAAAAAATTAACTTTACTTGAATTTATATAACACTGCTAACTCTTTTTTTGATATTGTTGGATTGAAAATCTTTATAAATACTGTATTTTACTCTGCAAACAGCTTTCATTTGTATTAGTTTTTTTTTTTCCCCATTTTGACGGTGCAATTTGAAATTGTTGTTCTGTAGATCATGGTTTAAAGTATCAGTTTTGGAATTTCCTTGAGTAAGAGGATTTCTACAGTTTGGTTCATTAGTTTTGCTCAAATTGCATCATTATTTTTTTATTTTTTTGATAAACTAAGAGTGCAATTTTATATTAGATGTGATTCAAAACATCATTAATATTTTAGTTTTTTATTTTGTTTGCACATCTTTTTTTCTAATTAAAAAAATGTTAATCATTTTTTTTAAGAGAATAATATACTATGTAGAAATTATATATGAGACATGCATGTATCTTCCAAGTTTGTTTTGTCTGCTCAGCTTTGTTATATTTATAATGTTGTTTTAGGGGGGTTGTTGGTGAATGTCAATCTGGAAGGATGGAAATTAGACAGCTAAATTAGGAGTTTTCTATAACTAGGAGCTTCCTTATTTAAATTATTTTCAATATCTTCATTATGATTTATTTCTCTTTTAAATGAATATTTAGACTAGGAATATGTATTATTAAGTTACCTAAAATAGATTATACAAAATATTTTGTACCTAAAATAGATTGTAAGATTATTATTTAATGGAATGAAAGCAGAGGGAGAAGGCATCATGCCTATTCAGATTTCAGCCTATTTTTTTTTCAAAACTTTGACATGGTATCAAAGTCAAATTTTTGCACTAACAACAAATAGTTGTTGGAGAACCGTCAAGACTCTCTTCCCTTCGGTCTTCTTGTAGGACGGGAAGGGAGGAACTATTTCTTTACCTTGATTCGCCCATCTAAGGATTTTCGTCCGCTTCGACTACTTCGTCCGCTTTTGATTTGCCTTCTTCCATCTCCCACATCTGATTCTGATCTGTGGTCTTGTTCATTTGTTATCTCGTCCGTGATTCAAGTCTCATTGCGATCTCTTTCTCTTCGTTCGCTTCGTCCACTTTGGATCTCCTTCGCTTGCCATCGCTGCTTCTGTGACAACTTCGACAGCTTCTTCCGCTTCGACTTTGTCCACTTCGACTTCGGCTTCGTTGCACCCAATGATTAAAAGCTTCGACACTCCTTCCTATACCCACGGCTTCGACACTCCTTCCTATACCCACGGCTTCGACATCTCGGCTTCAGCACTTTTGGCGTGAAGTTCAGGGCACAAATCGTCCTCGTCGTCGCAGAAAGAATCAATAGCATTTGGATCGTATAATAGGGCACAAATCCTACTTGTGAGCTATGATCAGTAGCAATTGGATCATGACGCGAATCCTACTTGTAGGCTATGATCGATACATTTGAAGCATGTAGTTGGATCTTATTTGTGGGCTATAATCGGTAACATTTGGATCAGGACACGGATACTACTTGTAGGTTATGATCGATAGCATCTGAATCGTGTAATTGGATCCTATTTTTGGGCTATGATCGGTAGCATTTGGATCAGGACACGAATTCTACTTGTAGGATATGATCGATAACATCTGAATCGTGTAACTGCTCCTATTTGTGGGCTATAATCGGTAGCATTTGGATCGTGTAACTGGAAGCGGATCCTTCTTGTGGCTATAATTCAAATTTCTAGACGAAAATGATAAATGACTTCTTGCTTTTCTTTGCTCAAATCATGTTATGGTTCAGGAGTTGTCTCCGAGGCTTTGACTTTCTCAGCTTCTGCAGTTTCAGCCTCGGCACTCACGACTTGAGGATTTTTTTGTCTCGGCAATGTTATCAGTTTCTTGTTGGCAACTTGATGCTTCATGATCAGTCAACATCAATTTAAGGGGGGATATCAATCAAGAAGAACGGAAATTAGGTAGCTAAATTATGAGTTTTCTATAATTATGAGCTTCCTTATTTAAGTTATTTTCAATATATTTATTATGATTTATTTCCCTTTTAGCTGAATATTTAGATTAGGAATATGGTTTAACAAGTTACCTAAAATAGATTATGCACTTTATTTTGTACCTAAAATAGATTGTAAGATTATTATTGAATAGAATGAAAGCAAAGGGAAAAGGCATCGAGCCTATTCAGTATTCAACCTATTTTTCTCAAAACTTTGTTTTTTTTTCTCGTATGCACGTCATCTCATTATTTCTTCGCCTGTGTCGTTTTCATTCTACTTCGTCTTCCTCTTCGACTCGACCAGTCTCGACAGAACCTCTCCTTCGTTTGAACTCCACCCGCAGTGTCTCCCACCTTCGATCTTGCTTGCGTCGCTTGTGCATGACCACTGTGTTCCAAAGATGGAGAAAGAGAGCACGAGCGTAAGCTACGTATGCGAAACCCTCGATCCCTTGGGCTCCTCCTCAAGCGACAGGATGTCGTTGCCTCGGGATCGTACACCATTTTTTGGAGTGAAATAACTGCCTCCGCTGACTTAGTTGTCGACATTCCAGTCTTCGATTACGTCTCCTTTGCCTTCCTGCGTCTGGTTTCGTCTCCCACGTTTGATTACAACTGTGATCTGTGATTCTGTCCATTTGTTATCTCGCCAGCGATTCAAGTCTCATCCGCCTTCACTAGCCATCGCTACTTCTGCGACATCTTCGACTGCTTATTTCTCTTCGACTTTGGCTTCTTCGTCGAACCCAAGGATTGAAGGCTTCAACGCTCCTTGCTAGACCCACGATGTCGACATCTCAGCTTTAGCACTTTTGGCGTGAAGATCAGGGAACAAATCGTCCTCGTCGTCGCAGGAAGAATCAGTAGCATTTGGATCAGGACGCGGATCCTACTTTTAGGCTATGATCGATAACATCTGTGTCATTTATCTGGATCCTATTTGTGGGCTATGATCAGTATCATTTGGATTAGGACACGAATCCTACTTGTAGACTATGATTGATAGCATTTGGATCGTGTAACTGGATCCTATTTGTGATTTATGATCGGTAGCATTTAGATCGTGTAACTGGAAGCGGATCCTTCTTGTGGCTATGATTCAAATTTTTGGACGACAATGACAAAGGATTTCTTGTTTTTCTTTGCTCAAATCATGTTATGATTCAAGAGTTGTCTCTGAGGCTTCGACATTCTCGGCTTCAGCACATTCGGCTTCGGCACTCACTGCTTGAGAATTTTTTTGTCCCGATAGTGTTATCAATTTTTTGTTGGCAAATTGATGTTTCCTGATCAGTCAGCATTAATTTGAAAGGGGATGTCAATCAAGAAATACGGAAATTAAGCAGCTAAATTAGGAGTTTCCTTATTTAAATTATTTTCAATATTTTTATTATGATTTATTTCCCTTTTAATTAAATATTTATATTAGGAATATGTATTATTAAGTTACCTAAAATAGATCATACAGAATATTTTGTACCTAAAATAGATTGTAAGATTATTATTTAATGGAATGAAAGCAAATGGAAAAGACATCGAGCCTATTCAGATTTCTGTCTATTTTTTTCTCAAAACTTTGATAGTGAAACGGGAAGACTGATCTCATAATATCTAGATCTTCTGGATATGTATATAAATCTTATTGCATCATTTAGATAAAAATGAAGTATATGCTAATATTAAAGAGATCAATCACTGTTCTACAATGATACATGGATGCTAAATTTTAATATTTATTTTATGATGTGGACTGTTTGAAAAAGACTCATGAGATTATTATTCGAGAGAATTATATTTTTCTCTTGCAATTCCAGCTTTAGTATTACTTGCTATTCCTCCACCATTGTCAATACATAGCTTATTTTTTAGATTTAGGTATGTTTCATTTTGGCAACAAAATAATAAAAAATTTACATTAGTTCATTCGCAAAATTTAGGGGTATTGTCATAATAATTTGAATAACATTAGCATGCGGTAATTAGAAAAATAATCGACAAGCATTCTATACATCACTTAACAATCTTTGGCATTGATGTTAATTTTCTTAAGCGATGTTGTGAGAAGTTATCATTATTATGAAACCCTTGTGTCAATTAAACTTCAGAGGTTTTTTTGTTTATGTGCATTGACCTTTGTGGAATGCAAGGAGAGAATTTTAGCCAAGGTGGTCTGGGAGGTTTCAAGTGGGGGTTGGCCACTCCCCCTTTGTCTCCCTTTGGTAGTTACCTTGGTAGTGAAGATGTTTGATGAAAGGGTGTTTAACATTGTATCTGAACTCTTCTTTTCTATGAAATGAAATATTATGAGTTGATTGTGTGAAACCTTGGATGAAGAATTCTCCATTAACTCGAGGCCTGGTGGTCGACCACCCAAGGGATGGTGATCTCCCTCTAAACCTGCTTTGGTGAATAAGAATTTTCATTTCTCCGCATTTCTTATATGTAAATCTTATGTTGTTTGTGTTAGTGATGTTGTCTACTCTATGTTCTAAAAGAAAAACTCAAAATATTGTGTTTTAGCCCTTTATTTTAATATTTTAAGTGAGAGATTAATATTGGTACGATTATTATCCCATAAAAATAACTTTAAAAGCTATCATTTTGTAGTTTTAGCAGTCCTTAATTTATTGTTGTGATGGGCAAGAAGATTAAGGGAAAAAGTATTATTTGGGGCATTTAATTCTATTCTCTTTTCTAAGAAAATGCACACCATCAATTGGAGTGTGAAAAATATTTCTAAGACTTTCAATTAAATGATAAATGAGATAAAATCAATTGTCATAGGTAATATTAGTTCTCTTCATTTCATCAATTGTCATACCTCTAACCAATCATTTGATCATATTTATCATTAATTTTAAAATCTTTTTAACACATTTTTACTCTTCAATTGATGGTTTATGATTTACTATAAGAGGAGTGAATTGATTTAGGGAGCCAAATGGTAACTTTTCTCTAATTTTGATGCCCATCATAGCAATTAATTAAAGAATAGCTCTAAATTATAAAACAATGTTTTGAAAAACTACTTTCATGGGATAAAAATTTGATCAATATTAACTTTTTCTTTATGCTTGGTTTCTAATTTGATTTGTTCAAATTTGCATTGAAATTATGCCATGATATCATTTCAATGTGTCATTGTATAAAGAAATTTAGCTTATGTGAATGAGTGTCATTGCATGAAGAAATTTAGCTTATGTGATTTTATATATATATATATATATATATATATATATATATATATATATATATATATATATATATATATATATATATATATATATATATATATATATTGCTGAACATAAATTTTAATCTATGTGATTAATATGATTGGAATAATTTGAAATTATTCACAACATTATTAATTATAAAAATTATAAAATTAAGTTTTATAAATTGTATAAATAATTAGAAGTTCATTGTAATTAGTTGGATGGATAAATTGAATTTTATTCAATAGAGACATTTGTTGTATTTATATAACTATTTAGAATAAAATACAAAATGATATCTTTTTGATTTATCTATAGGAATTAGACAAACAAAACATAATTTGGCACTTTTACTGTAAATATCTAAGTTAATTTAATTGAATTAGAACTTTAGCTTATATGCTAATTTTATTTTGATAAATTTATAAGTATATAATCCATTATTTACATGGGTAAATGGTTGAAAGACTTTCTGTCTGGTAAGGTGTTCTTCATAGATCTTAGAAAGGGGTTTTCATGTTTGCACTCTATACACTTAAGCTTCATTAACATACATTCTTTTCAAATTTTCCACATACAAGAAAAGGCAGTTTTATAATATATATATATATATATATATATATATATATATATATATATATATATATATATATATATATATATTTTTTTTTTTTTTCCACACAAAGTTATTATTAAGTATGTGAGTGAATCTAACGTGAAAAATGTAGCCAGTCACATAAACATGTACAAGTTTTGTATGAGTTAATTATTCAAATGATTTACAAAGTCACATAATTTTAGGGTTAAAATTTATGCAATTGATGAGCTTTTAAGAGTATTTCTATTTGAAAAAGCTCTATTCAAGGTTGAAAGTGTGTTTTAAACTTACTTTATTTGGACAAAGGTTTGCTTAGGCTTCTTTTGTTTAGGATTTCTTCTTAATGAGTTTATTTTATATTTTTAAAAGGATTTACTTAGGTTCCATTTAAAAAAATTCCTTTTTTTAAAGAAAGGTTTTATTTAATTATTTTTTGTTAGATGTTTAAGTTTTTAAAATTTTATTTTTGTTTAAAGAGTACACTAAAAAAGTTTAAGTTCCATTTTGGAAAAGTTCAATTTGAGGTTTGAAAAAGTTTTTCTTAGATTTGTTTTAAAAAAAAACTAAAAAAAAGGTTTTATTTTGAATTTAATCTTAAAAAAAAACTATGTTAATTTTTATTTTTAAAAAGGTTTATATTTGAAAAAAAGATGGTATTGTTTTGTTTTAAAAGTTATATCTTAAAATGTTTTATTCAAATTATGTTTTTAGAAATAGATTTTATTTTGAAAATATTTTGTTGTAAAAATTTTATTTTGAAAAGATTTTATGTGAGCTATCTTTTAAAGGAGTTTTATTAAACTTTTGAAAAGTTTGTTGTTAAGTTTATTTATATTTATTAAGAATTTTATTTTTTAAGACTTAAGTTCAAAATAATAAGTTGATAGAGAGATTAAAAATTAGAGTGCATGCAAAACAAATTTTGTCCCCTTTCCTCAGAGCTCATTTTAAGCTTCATAAGCAGATTCAATTTGGAGGTCATTTAAATTTATATGAGTTTTTATAAGAGTCATCTATCTAAAGCATATGAAAATATCTTCAGAGCTTCATATGAAAATATCTTTCTCTTTATCATGAATCAGTAATAAGTATAGAAATTCGGTTATGGAAGTATGCAAATTGTGTTGTGTCAAATAGAAATAATTATATTTTTTATCCTTACTAGAGATGCTATAAAGAAAATTAGCTAATTTAAAGTTTGAATAGTTCTGAAAACCGGCAAAGGGGGGGAAGATTCTAGCTCTCACTCTAGAGTTCCCTCGATTCCCTCCACCTAAGAGCTAACATCTCGTGTCAGAACCTAAAACAATAAACCAAGTTGGGGGCTTTAAACTGTCACTTTAAAGTTCTCTAACTCTACGCCCTTCAAAGATTATTTCTCTATTTATTTGCACTAAATCATATTAATTACATTCTCATTCTTACAACCTCATGTGATTCTTTACAATTGTTGATTGAGACAATACCAGCCCGGTTCTTACATGTTCTCACAACAAATTTAACATCTGGACAGGCCAAATCAAGAAGTAAATGAAGTACATGGATTTAAATCATCACAAATTCTTCCAACATTAAAGATTAATACTCTCCACAACTTCCATCCAACACTTTAATTACTTATCATTTTAAGGAGAAAGATAAAAAAATTTACTCAGAATCCATGGAGAAAACAAAACCACACTTTAGTTTAAAAGTATAAATCATTGTCAAACCAATAATAAATCTCAATTAAAACCAAAAGTAGTTCAAAAGAGAAGATAAAAACTTATCTCAAATCCTCCACCAAACTCTTGAAGTTCCTTTGAATCTCTTCTCTTTTACAACACTCTAAACTCTCAAAATAAAACTAA
>NEWO01000051.1:1656902-1674766 GCA_003013225.1 Phalaenopsis aphrodite
AGAATAAAAGTCTAAATTTTCTAAAATTTTCAAGAATACAAATTTTATTACTAAAGATAGTTACACTATATTTAACATTTTCTAGACTAAAAAAAATTTTAACTGAAATTTTTTCTTCATTACTCAGAATTTTAACTAAATTCTCTTACTCATTTCTAAAATCAAATTTTACTTCCCTAATATAACTTCATATACATGATCATTTTTCTTTTCAAATCAAATTCATTTGTAGTACATTCGAGAACAAATAAAATTCAAGTTTTGAAAATATTTTTCATTCCCCCCCCAAACTTAAATTTTTAACATGATTAAACAATTTAGCAACAGATATAGATAAGCAGGAATGAAAATTGAAATAACATGCTTACAGGAATTTTAATATCCTAATTATACAAGTATAAAACTAAAAACAGGAGTTAAAATTAATTTTTGATTAATTTTCTATCATCTTCAATTCAATTCAACATGTAGAGATTCAATAGACTTCTAAGTAGTGGGTACAAACATATGAACAAAGTAACACAATAACTTTGATTTCCAGTCTCAACATAAAAACAAACACACTAACATGATCAAAGAAAAATACTGGGTAGTAGTTTTCTGAGTTTAAAATTTTAAAACTAAAGTTAGCAAGAGTTTTAACTTTTTAAAAGACATGGAAATAAGTTCAATTCTAACTAACTAAATCAATAATCAACACACAACACCAATTACTATCCTAGAATTTTAAAACTAACTACTAACAAAACACAACGTCACAACATTATTAAACAAAATAATAGTCCCATACATCACAAAATATAAACTAATACACAAACATACATGTCTCAAGTTCAAAGCATAAAAAGCACATCACATCACATGTCTCAAGTCCAAACATGAAAATAAACAACACATCACAAGTCTCAAGTCCAAAACACATAGTATAACACATATTACAAACATAAAAATAAATCAGTCCTCCTCTTCATCATCTTCAGAATCATTGCTATTCCAGACATTTGTATACTCATAATCAGGGTATCTAGGTTATGGAGGAAATTGCACTCCTGGGTTACCCCTGATGAGGTTTTCCAGAGATGAATGAAATTTCTTTTCATAATACACTTTTTCTTCTATTATACCCATCAATATGATCTGCAAAGCTTTCTAAATTTCTTACCTTATCGGCGATATAGTTGATATTGTTCATCATTTTCTGTAATAGTTGACTTTGAGTTTTCGTGGAGTCACCTCTAGAAGTAGATGGTCTAGATGTAGAAGCAGCAGACGTTGTCATTCCATAGCTCCTTGAAAATACTCCTCTCTAGCCAAAAATAAAATGTTATGAATATGACTTCACATTTACACTAGTAATTGGCTTTAAAGGCAACAATACTTCCTCTCAGCTATCATATCTCACTCCATCCTGCTCACATAAAGAAAAGATCAATGAAGCAAATCCCAGACATGTAGTAGTAGCGGCAGTGGCAGAACTGATGATAGTCTACTAAATTAAAGCTCCAATGTTGATGAGCTTTCCTTCCTGGATACAATAATTAAACTTTACTCTCTCTCTCTCTCTGGTAACTTCACTGAGATGATTTGTAGGTAATAAACGAGCAGAAACAAAATAGTGTCATGCCTTCGAAGGTGTACTTAACTTTGACGTAGCAAAGTTGACTCTCCTCTCTTTAGTGATCTTTCAGATTCCTCTTCCAATAGTCAAATAGGAAATAATCTCATCTAGCTCCGTCTCAGTCGGACTATAGTTTGCATAAAAACACAAAGTCTCAGGTGGAAAATGGTAAAACATATTGATTACCTCTGGTAAAAAAAAAAGATATCAATTTTCCTTGAACCATAACTCGATCTTTTTCAGCTTCAAGGAGGTTTGCATAAAACTACAGAACTACAGAAATAACTGCCACAGCAGAAAAACAACAGAATCGTTCCCACGTCGGTGAACGATCAAATCTTCCACAGATCCACCTGGATTTTTGGAACAACGCTCCTGGATAAGCTTTCATGATTGCAGAGTATCACTGTATCTATCTTGAGCCTTCGAACTCACAAATTTGTTTGAATCAAAATGGTCTTTTCCTTTGCTCATCTTCATTCTTGGTACAATTCTACAAATTTTCATAAAATTCCACAATAACTTCAAAAATCAAGTCTAAACTACTAAACTAAACTTCTAAAAGCTTAAACTAAACTTCCTATGCAATTTTCATAGATTTTTTTCTTCATTTTTCACCATGAATAGTTATTTCTTATTTCTCTAAATGTACTCAAAATACATGGTGAAAATCCAAAGTTTTTACATATAAGTGAAGCTCTTACCTTAAGAAATTTGAATCTAGCAAATTTGCCTCAATTCCACCAAGAAACCTCCACTTAATAGCTTGGGCTAGCTCTCCAACTCTAAAGGAAGAAGATGGTAGCGAGGGTGAAAATGGTGATTTTAGTGTTTAATTTTCACTTTTAACCGTCGCGAACTTATTTTCGTGAATCGGCGCTTGTTCGGGTAAGTGGCACTTAGGCGCCTGCCTCTCGGGTTACATCGCACTTAAGCACGAGAATGTGGCACTTAAGCATCAGTGCACGATTTTTGAAATTTTTAAATGGAAGTAAAATGCACTATTAGATTAAGTATACCACCCCTAAATGGTCTCATATCACTTAAATGACTATTTTCATCTCCTATAACTCTCCTCTCTCTCAAAATTCTCTTATATAACTCAATTCAATTCGAACAAAAATAAAACTAATTTTCACAAAAACAGACATGTACACTCATTCACAAACTAGTACATTTACATATATTACGTAATTCTCACTCCAAAAAGTCTCAAATGAGAAAATCTTCTAATAACAAACACTTAACAAACTTAAACAATTAACATATAAAAGTCATAAACACTAAATATTAATACTAACAGATAAACACAATGACTTTGAATAAACAAACTCAAACATAGAACTTAATTTCACTCTTCATTTGATGGGACAAACTCCGGTCTTTCATTTGTCTCTCCTAGGGCAATCAGAATATAAAGTTGATAAAACGGGCGGTGGTGACGAGCTCTGATACTATCTTCTTCAATCAATTTCTGTTTAAGATACATCACCTTATATGTTTCCTCTATATAACTAGTATGGTTAAATTGTATTTTCAATTGCCATCCAATATGGTCAAGATGTGCATGAATCTCAATTACCTTGGTCTCTAATAAAGCCATGTTAGTTTTAATTTTGTTGAACTTTTCTGATATTCCTTCGATACTAACGGCTAAGAAACGGTTATACATCTCTTGTGCACTTTGACTAATGAATTTCTTCCTCATTGTCTCTTCCTCTTCTTCAAATACATCTCTCATGAATACATCTTATGAAAATCTCTCTCTTTCTTAGACTTTAGGGTTGAAAATGATCTAGGGAGAAATTCCTTCACTAAACCATTTTGTTTATAAGCCTAAATCCTTCTAATAACTCTTAGACACGTCTTGGAACTGCCTTGGCACGTTTTTACAAACCAATTGGCGGTTAAACTTCTAATTTAGCACATGATTTTAACTGTCACGCTTAAGCGCTGAATATTGGCGCTTAAGCGCTAGTGCATGATTTTGCACTAGTCAACTTAACGTCCAAATTTTCTTTCTAGCATGTCTAGATTACTAAATAACATCTTAAAATCATTACTAACATGAAATAGTCTAAAAAATACTACCCTAAATTTTCTTAATCGCACACAAACAACATTCAAAGCAAAGCACACTGATAATTATGTGTTGCCTCCCACAAAGCACTTGGCTTAACGTCGTCAGCCTGACGTAACCAGTGCATATTTTGATTGACCCAACATCATTCGATCGTTAAATTTATGTGGATCCCTTGTAAAATAAGGTTTCATTCTATGATCATTCACTTTAAACACTTTATCAGTTTTAGGATCCTTAATATCCACAGCTCCATAAGGATATACTTTCATCACAACAAATGGGCCCAACCACCTGGACTTAAGTTTACCTGGAAATAATCTTAACATTGTATTATATAGCAAAAATTGTTGCCCTGACTGAAAATTTTTAGTAAGAATTTTTTTATCATGCCACATCTTCATCTTTTCTTTATAAATCTTAGCATTTCTCCTTATCATGAATCAGTAATAAGTATAGGAATTCTTTTGTGGAAGTATGTAAATTGTGTTGTGCTAAATAGGAGCAATTATATTAATTACCCTTATTAGAGATGTTATAAAGAACATTGGCTAATTTAAAGTTTGAATAGTTCTGAAGATCGGCTAGGCAGGGAAGATATCAGCTCTCACTCTAGAGTTCCCTCGATTCTCTCCACCTGAGGGCTAACATCTCGTATCAGAACCTAAAATAATAAACCAAGTTGGAGGCTTTAACTTGTCACTTTAAAGTCCTCTAACTCTACACCCTTCACAGATTATTTCCCTATTTATTTGCACTAAATCATATGAATTACATTCTCATTCATATAACCTCATGTGATTCTTTCCAATTATTGACTGAAATAATGTGAACCCGATTCTTACATATTCTCGCAAAAAATTTTAATCTCTGGATAGGCCGAATCAAGAAGTAAATGAAGTACATGGATTTAAATCATCACAACTTCTTCCAACATTAAAGATCAATACTCTCCACAACTTTCATCCAATACTTTAATTACATATTATTTAAAAGAGAAAGATAAAGAAAACTACTCAGAATCCATGGAAAAAACAAAACCACACTTTAGTTTAAAAGTAGAAATCATTATCAAACCAACAAAAAAATTAAAACCAGAAGTAGTTCAAAATAGAAGATATAAACTTATCTCAAATCCTCCACCAAACTCTTGAAGTTCCTTTGAATCTCCTCTTTTACAATACTCTAAACTCTCAAAATAAAACTAAATAAAAAAAGCATAAAAGTAAACTTTGTGTGGTGCATGAATCTCTCCACAAGATTCTCCATGATCTTCTCAAGACTCAGCACTCTCTCCCTCTTCAAGCACACATTTCAAATGTCTCAGCTTCCTTCTTTTATAAATCTCCAAAAGGTACCTTGGAAATTCATCAAAATGTGTCCAAATTCGATGTATTCTCCAAGGGATGTCTCCTTTCACTGGTCTTTTAATAATATTTTCATTCCTAGTGGTTATAACCACCCTATTTAGCCAATAGATGCCTCAATGCATCTTCAAAATTTGACCAAATGAAGAAAATCGTCAAATAACTGCCTCTGGCGCTTAGGCACGGCCTTCTGTGTTTCTGCGGCGCTTAAGCGTCAGGTCTGACGCTTAGGTGCCAAAATACTTTTGCACAAATTTCACATTTTTTGCTCCAAATTTGATCTCTATTCACTCAGTTTAATGTTTTCAACTTTTTACTTGTACTTTAAAGAAAAACACACAAATACCTTCCATTAAAGTTCAATATCTCAAAAATATGTATAAAAATGTGTCTGAAAACGCTATATATTTTAAGTGTATCAGTGGCCCTAAGCCCTTAGTCTTTGGCTAGGGTGGCTAAAACCAACATGTAGAAGATCCAAAATGAGCTTCCCCATGGGTCTTATAATTTTAGGGGAGAATTTTGCACAATTTGCATGGCCATCAATCCCAATTTCATTAAGACATCCCCCTTTGGCCTCCTACCCCTCTTTTCCTCATATTTACCAAAAAGCCACTGGAATCCTAAAACCTCCAAAATCACCAAAGCTCCCAATTCCTCACCAAAAGTCATGTTGAATCGCATCAAATGACCCCAATTGCCCAAATACCTCCAAAATCCCCAAAATTACCAAAGTACCCCTACACCACCCAAAATTACCAAAATTCTCCTAATATTCAAAAAATTGCCAAAATCCCCAAAATCATTCTAAACTTCACTAAAACTAATTCTAACCACCAAATGTTCTCAATTGCACCCAAAATCTCTAAATTGACCAAAATTTCCAAAATACCCTTAAATCCCTAAAGTCCCCAAATCACTCTCAATTTCCAGCCTCAATTTCCACCAATTTCATTCCAAGCTCACCCAATTTCAAATATAAATTAAACATCATCATAGCTAAGTTCAATTTGGATCAAAAACTACAAGCCCAATTCCATGCAATTTTAAACCCAAATCTAAGCCCACATCAATACGCCAAAATTGAACCCAATTCCAAATTCCATCAAATTGAGTCATGTAATCACTCCAATTCCACAAAATTAAATTCCCAAATTCATCATGAAATTTTTCTAGGCAAAAAGGGACCATCAATTGGTCTAGATCCAAGCCCAAACCAAGCCCAAAATCCATGTCCAATCCCAAACCCAATTTTAACCCTAAAATCAAACTTTTCCATAATCCTTTGATTTGATTAAACCTTAATTACCTTAGCCCCATCCTATGCAGGTGAGTTGGGCACATCAATCCTAGCCAAAGCCTATTTTGAGCCATGGACCAAATATCCCACAATTTAAGCAAACTCCTCCCCTAAAATTGGTTAACTCTCTAATCCATGCAATTAACCTTCTCAAGCCCCAAGTTATTCACCATTAAACCTCCCTCACCTCCCTGAGCTAGCTAGCCACCTCCCCTGGTCTGGCCAACCACCCTAGTGGATGAAAAACCCAAAACCGAGAAGGCTCCCCCATGTTTTAAACCCAAATTCAACCCATCCCTTGTGGCAATCTCCCATTGGCCAATTGTGACGCTCAACCCTCTACCTAAGTTTATTGGCACCTGCCAATGACAACCTGAGGACTTCCCCTTTGCCTCAATTATTAATGGCCCCCTCCACAGCCAAAATTAGAGGCAATATAAATCCTTGGATAAACTCTATCCAATTGCTTTCAGAGCCTCTCCTAGCACTCCTAAGCTCATTCCAATCCTTGATAGCCCATCCCCTACTGGTCGACCATAGTTTTGAGCTCAAAATCGAGGGCATTTTACAATCATACCACCAAGTCTTCCAAAACTCTAAATTGACTTGCTCTTAAGCTTCACCAGCCTCAATCAAAAGCCCCCTCTCCCGAGCACTCTAACCTACTCTTTGACCAAGCTCGAGTCACCTTCTGATCTAAATCATACATAGGCCACACCTCAGCTCAAACTAATACTTTGAGAAGCTTCGTGGACTCGATCCAACATAATTGAGACATCACCTCTTGGGCAAAGGTATAACTCAAAATCCCTAAATTTTGCCTCAGTATCATCCTTTTTGAAGATAACTTGTATTTCATATGTATTTAACCGTATCGACAGGTTCGTCTCACTTAGATGAATGTGTAAGAACAATTCCTATGTGATTTGGTTAAGAATCAAACGAGATATTAGGTCTAAAACAAGGGTGGTTCTTGAGTTAGGACAATCGACGACGATGAACAGATGTCGTCCATTTTCGCATGTATCGAACGGACGGACCAGATCACGTCGTACAAGATGATGGAACGTCAATCGCGAGCATGCGTGGCAGCTAAGGTTTAAAGCACGGTGAATCATTGGACGACGCGTGGGACTTCAGAGCCGTCGAGGTTGCACTGGTGCTGACTCAGATAATTAGATAAACAGGGTATTTTGGAATTAAATAAATACATAAACTTTAAAAATTCAAATCCATGTGTAAAAAAAACATAAAAATAAAATAAAAATATCTCTGTACTTAGTGAAAAGAGAAGAAAAATATGAACTATTTAAAATATTTTTCTTATATTTATTTATAAATTAATTAGATACTCTAGAGAGTAATTAAATCATAAATAATTAAATAATTATCTAAA
Source organism: Phalaenopsis aphrodite (assembly GCA_003013225.1). NCBI lineage: Eukaryota > Viridiplantae > Streptophyta > Magnoliopsida > Asparagales > Orchidaceae > Phalaenopsis > Phalaenopsis aphrodite. The sequence goes on from NEWO01000051.1 coordinate 1,664,664, forward strand.
TTAAATAAAAATTTGAGGGTTTTTTTCTTCATGAGCTTAGGGATCTTCTCTATTTTTTCCAAGGTTAGAGAACATCTCTATGATAAAAAAAACCCTCATTTTTTAAATATTTGGTAGCATTTAAAATCAAAAAATTATAAAAAAAATAAATATCACAAAAATATAGGATCGTAGGGAAAATCAAAGTAAGATTTAAAAAATTTTCAAGTCATTTTTGCTATTTAAAATTAATAAAAATCATTAAAAATTAGAAAAATGAAAAATAATTCAAATAATCACTAAATGGCCAAGTTGTGGATCATAAAATTGAAAGTCAAAAAAATTATTTTTAATATAAAAACTTTTTTTCTAAGTAAATAATAGTTTTAGTTTAAAATCATTATAATAAACAAAAGAAAAATCAGAAAATTGTAAAAATTGGTTCGAAGTGTTCCTTGTGATTGGAGGAACTTAAGAAAAATAAAATTAAAGTTAAAATAAAAATTTTATTTTAAATCTATTTTTCCTAATTTCAATAATTAAAATATAAAAATTCAAAAAGATATGAAAACACTCCAAATTGCCTTAAATATTACCCTAACCACAGAGAATAATCTAAAGATATGTTTGTAAAATTCTAAGGGTGTAAAAAAGTATTTTTAATAATTAGATGTATTTTCTTAATTTGCGAATAAAATAATTATAATAACTGGAATAAAAATCACAAAAATATGAAATTAATTTCTTTGAGTTTTATGAAGTCAGAGAGACTTATGAAAAATATAAAAATATATTTTTGAAATAAAATATATTATTTATTTATTTATTCATTAAAATCAATTTAAAATTTTGTAAAATTTAAAAATATAATTAAAAAATTCACAAAAATATTTCTAAGTGAACCTCAAATAATTTTCTTAAGGACAGAAGATTTAGTTTACTTGGTTATATTAATTATTGTTGAAATTCCCCATTTTGGACAAAATAACTATTAAAAATTAAACAAAAAATATAAATTATTCTTTGATATTCTAATTAACCCATGAGTGGGGTACTAGCAAAGTTTTAAAGTCATTTGGGTTAAACTTAAATAATTATGAAGTGAAGATCCTTAAGGGCAAAATGGTATTTATAAAAATTTAGACTCTAATTAAGATTTAGGCTAAACCAAAAGGTAAGTGGATAATATTGATCATAGTTAGCCACTTGAAATGAAGTAAATATAGAGGGTTAAGTGGTAGAAACCAATCCATTATATTTTCTATAAAAGGACAAAGGTGTAAAGTTCTAAATTGTTGTGCTTTGGAAGCTAATTAAATTGGATGATCCTAATGTGAAGGGCTTGTATTAGCAAGATAATAACTCGCCAATTGGAAGCCCTTTACTAATGATTAAATGATAGTACAATATTTTGATAAGAATTAAATTTATCTCATTTAACCTTCTCAAAAATCGTAAATCCCCATGAATGCTTAAGAGTTTGATAGTGAACTAGGTTTGATCCAACATCACTTAATGAGGTTTAAAAAGGATAATACAATCAATTATAAGCATTTCTCAAACACTAGAAACTCAATTCCATTTGAAGGGGTTTGGATTCCTTAATAACTTAACTTGTCCTTAAGGGTGTCCACCCACATAATTTCTAAGTGAAGCATCAAATGAATGTCTAGTCACCCTACTCATGGGTTAATTAAAACATTAAAAGTTCACTTAGCACAAGTTAGAACATTACAACTATATCAACTATGAATGATCAACTAAACAAAATAATAAGTCTAAATGAACTCTAAATGACTCGGATGATTCTAGAAGATGTTCAGGATCATACTCTAAGCACTTTTTATATTTTTTTAATATTTTGAAGGACATTCAACCCTATTATTCTTTGTTGAAGAGGATAATCTCTAAAGCTTTTGAGATCCACTAAGATATGACACGAGACCCATTAATTCACACTTCCAATAAAATACTCTGCACTACTTATATTACATCTAAACCCAATGCTTAAGGATTTGAATCTTGAAAAAAATATTTAAATTCTCATGAGAAATTGGGGATATTTTTTTTCACACATGGATCATCGGTTTAGTATAAGTCAAAGGTCTCGATGATAAGGTTAATGACGACAATGCTTATGTGTGTTATATGAGGGATACGAAATAGGATTTGGAATAGTATCTCCTACCTTAAGGATCCTCAGTAAGAAGAGAGGATAGGACTGATGATACTATTCACTAGCTTTTGGTAGGAGTTATCCCCGAAACTCTTAAGGTTGTCGGTAGTGTAACCTGATTAGAGTAGTTAGCCTGTGGACTATACTACTTTACAAAAATATTTAAGAAAACCAAAATCTCTTTTACAATATCATTACTTTTGCTTGCTAAGGTAAATTATACATGAATGAGCAAAATAAATAATTTGAATAAAAACTTATAGAAGGTCCGCGGGTTAATCACTCTGATCAAGGTTAAGGATTGCCCTCCTCGAGTTGTCAGGATAGTGGCTTCTATCAAAGTTGGAATTATAAGACACACAGCCCCGATCTTCCATATGTGACAAAGGATTTTTCTTTGTTCGATTCAGATTTGTCTCACCATTTAAATAAAGTTTTATCGTACTAAATTTCCTCATGATTTGTTTAAGTCTTATAAGTTCGCTTAAATTTCCTTTGTTTCATTATATTATTGTACTAAGCCTTTTGCAGCAGTAGCAGAGGCCCAGGTACGCAATGCTATGTTTTATTTCCTTCTTCTATATATTACATTTTTTTATTCTTTTGTATAAGCATATTATTCGCAATACCTCTTATAATAGGAGAACAGTAGTTTGGTTGTATAAGAGGTGCACAACGGTAAGACACCGACCAAACTATATGTATGCACACTTTAAATTTAAACCATGAACTTGTGATCGTTATGAAGGAAAGCTTGGAGCATACTTCATGGGTAGCATAACGAGGATGCAAGAGAAGAACATCTTCGTAAGAGCAAATAAGATTTTCAACAACTAAACTTTCCTTAGTTTATACAACAAAAACCCACAGGACTTCAAGGTAGTCCTCATAGTATGACATAAATCGTCACAATATCTATAGGCATTTACACAACCATGTTGTACAATATAAGCCCTAACTCTTTTAGGACTTCAAGGTCATCATTTGATATGACATAAATCCTCCTCTTTCGGACTATTTGCATGATCAGACATCATACAAATCTAAGTCCTAAATAATTAAATGGCAGGAGTAAATATTAAAGAATTTCATTCTCAAAACATCAAGCTCAATAATAGGATAGTTTGGGAAGTTATCGATGTTCGCCTCAAAATCTGTGACTTCCCCCTACTTCTCGTTCCCTTGGATTCCCCGAAAACTATTGCTCCTATTTAATCCACATCCATTTGGTTTTTGGCATGTCCAACCTTGAAAACTAAACTTTGTAATCTTTAATACAAATATCTTTGGTCATTATCGAGAGTTTTCTCATGTAACTTCAGTCACTTAGGATATAAATAACTATAGGGGCTTTCCTCTATAGGGATCTAAAGAACCCCGATAATATAAACCATATCTAATTCTTATATTAGATAGGATAATAAATCGGCCAACATATAAAAGGTTCGCAGATCAAATGGATGTCATAAACTCTTTTAGTTTATTTAATCGAGTCTGCTGACAAGTAATGTATCTATTCTTTGGGATAAGTGCATTGTTATTCTTCGGGATATGTGCATTGCTTGTAGTATTATGCTCGGTCATTTAAAATATTAAAATGTATGGGATCTGTTTAGTCTCACATTTTTCAAAATTAAAATACTATTTCTCCAAATCAAATTACATATATATATATATTAAATTAAAATAAAAAGTATTTTCAAAAATTCCGGCTGACAGCAATGTGTCATTTCATTCGTACACCTTCCCTAAATAAATAGTCACATTTTTAATACATTTTGCATGACAAAATACTACATAAAAACCTTCAATTTTCATTTGTGCAAAAAACTTTAAGATGCATGTGAATAAGACTAAAATATATAAATTATAGGCATGAAAGACTTAAATGTAGTTTAAACATGTAAGAATCAAAACATGACAATAAACTAAACACTAGAAGTCAAATCTAAGAGAGAGAAATAAACTTAGGATAGAAAACCAAATGTGAACCTAAAACATAGGAAGAAATTTGATTTTCAAAATGACTGACAAACTAAGAGAAAAAAACTTTGAACTTAAAGCAACTCAGATTTTCGCCATGAAACTAAAAATCAAAATAAATCACAAATTAAATACCAAACCCCCAAAATAAAGTAAAATTCACCAACTCCAAATCACGCAGACTAAATCTTGGTATATCAACTTTGAAATCCTAGGCTAGCCAATGTAGAAATAAAACCAAGAATTACACACACAACAATCCAATCTATAAGCATATGTTAGTTTACTATGTACCTATACTTAGTACTATGGACTTTAACATATAAAATAAACAACATTACCCCTTTGGATTATATGGATGTCCTAGGATGTCGTAACCCATGGTTACTGACAAAGACATCCTAAACCATCTAATAGCAAGAAATGTCTACATTAACCATTGTAATAATGGAGACCACCACCTATCCAGCTGGTTAATGGTCTGTGGGTCTTAATGCTCCCGAGATGATAGAAAGTCATAGGTATCTTGATCAGGGGGCATTGTTCTTATAAATCAACTTTGTTCACCCACTTAAGTTCCTTTTTCAGTATAGTTTATTCTAGGGTTAGGGCTTCACGTCCATTTAGAAATCATTCCAGCCTATCCTACCGCTTAGTCTAAGATTAAACTTCGATTCAATCCCATTAACTCAAACTAACCTTTCAAATAAAATTAAACCTAAATTAAGTTTTCAACTCAATTAAATAAATTAAAATCAAACTTATCCCTATCTTCCAATTCCGATCAAATCATTTCAAACCCTCAATCTATCAATCTGAGTCCCTAATATCATCATCTCACACACATTTAGTAAATGATCATGCTTGATGTACATCAAAACTATTCTCGAGAACCATAATTTCTAATATGTAATTAACTACGAGAGATTTCCCTCGAGGGATCCTAGACAAAAAAAAACCTATATTACACTAGTAATTTATGGAGATTTTCATCTCATGGGTGATTGGAGGTCATTTTAAGGTAATATTTCTCTCTCTCATGGTAGTAGGTTATTCTTTGAATACTTCATCCGATCATTTAGATATAAATCTTTCGAGATCTATAATAGATACAAAAGAAAAGATCCAACGGTAATTTTTTGGCCAAAAATGAAAATCTAGCTCATTTGGAAGAGAAAAATGTAAGAAATTTAGTAGTGCGATTAGTTTTTGATGAAGTGCCTCTAGCTCAATATATTTTAATTTGAAGTGACTAGGTGATTATGTGTGGCTGGAGATGACTATGCTCAAATTTTTTACTTTGACTAATTTGGTTTTTAAAAAAGACGGAAAACACGCTACTACAATTGGTTCTGATCAAAATGAGCCTCATCTTAAGATATTTTTGGTTAAAATGTAGGCCCTATCATAGGAGAGAAACAAATTGGTGAAGTTTGAATAAATTTTTTTTCGTGGTTTTTACTAGATTAAATTAAGTGTTTTTAGCTTACATTCACTTTAATTGAAGTTTGATTTTGATTTAAATTCACCTTGGGTGAATTGTTAGGATTATTTATTATTATTAAAATTATTGTCCAAATTATCGCACGCTTAATGGTTTGCATTTGAAAATTTTCTACAATCCGGACGCACTCGTGTAATCAATATATATTAAATCCCCCAAAGATTAAATAAAATCAATTTGAATCCTTGAATCAAATGTTTGATTCATGGATTCAATAGTTTTACATTATATTACTAGAAGTTAAATCAAATTTAAAGATGGCATGCTAGTCGTTAAAATTAAAAATGAAATTGAACTTCTTTCGACCAAGTGTAACAAAGCAAGCTCAAAACAAGTTATGAACATTAATAGATTTATGCTACTATAGTTATTCACATTTAAACAAAGCAAATCCAATGAAAATCATTATCTTATAACATTGGAAGATTTTCATACGTTTCACTAAATCTTCCTATGTATTTACATTTCTATTCATAAATTTCAATTTATATATCATCTTATTTATGCATAAAAAAAGATTTTTTCACTTTTATTAACGTTAAAATGATGATATATTTTATGTGACATGGAAGATTTAGGTGGGATAAATGCAAAAAAAAATTTATGCATAGAAATGTAAATAGATAAGAATTGGATGATATGTATGTAAATACTCCAAGAGACTATCCACAAAGTTTGTTTTCTAGCAAGGGTGACTTTTTGTTTGCTAGCAAGGGTATCCGTCTCGGGAAAAATTATTCAGTCCAGAGACCGCGCGTAGACTTACGTGTGACTGCTAATTAAAAAGGGACATGTGAAATTGTGGGCCCAACATCAAAATAATAAGAAGAAAAAGTTTTTTACAGCGTGACCCAGCACGAACCCCGCCCAAACATCTAAAAAGCGTCTTTTTGTCATTTTCAAATCCCGCCAAATTGGAAAAAAGAATATTTAGTCTCATTCCGATTTAGGGTTTATGAATTATTTTCAATCGCTTTCTTTTTTCATTTGCGTTCATATTCAATAGCTAGGGTAAGTTACCTGATGGAACTCTCTCTCGACCAAGAAATGTTGATGGAATCGCAAAATGATTGCAAGAATAATGTCAATGATTGAGTTTATTAGCTGCTGCAAGAACCATTCCACAGGTGAACTTATTTTTCTGTATTTACTGGTGCTATTAATGTCGTCCTAATGATAGTATTGTAGAGCTATTCTAGTGTGATTACTGTATCATTTGATTGCAACTCTATTGTTATGTTGGAGGGTGAGCATGGTACTATTTAGGTATTATCATGGTGTTATAATTGTGGTATTAGCTCTAATTTTCTGGTTTAGTTGGAATTTTATGTTGACTGTTAATGGTATTATTTTTTTGGTATTGTGGTTGTTGTTGTCTTGATTTTTGGCTTATAAAGGTAGTTGGGTGTTATTTAGGTTTTATCATGGGATTATACTAGTGTTATTGAATCTAATTAATGGTTTTATTGGAGTGTTATGTTGTCATTGTAATTAATTTGGTGTTATTATGGTGGTATTATGATATTATTTCTATATTATTAGCTTTGAACTATGCATTTGTGTTATTATGATATTATTTTTGTATTATTATGGTGGTATTATGTATTATGATATTATTTTTATATCGTTCGATGCTATTCTTATTGGATTTATTAATTGGTTTTGTTGAAGCATTATTTTTGTCATTCCAATAATGATATGTTGAAATTAGCAGTTCATCGAGCCTATAAGTGTGTGCATTGATATAATTGCAGATAGATTGCTTCATGCAGTGGTTCATAATGAGAAGGAAGTCTATGAACAATATTGTGCATATGCGGACCAAATTGGATTCACTGTGTGAAAGGATCGCGTTGGTTTTTTGTCAAATTCAAAGAGGATTAAGAAAAATGATTTCATTTGTAGTAAGGCTGGTTTCAAGAAAGAATTGAATAACAATGTGACGATGAAGTTCAGAAGAAAGGACACAAAGACTGGTTGTCAAGCCACGATCCGATATGTCGTCGATGTTGAAGGTAAATGGTCGGTTAAAAAATTTATAAAAATTCATAACCATTCTTTGGCAGGGGATGCTCAAAACATCTATTGCGTTCCAAGAGAAAGATGAGTGATATCAATGCATAAGTGTTAAGATCGATGACACACTCCAGGATTAGAACAAGCGATGCATTTAGTTTTCTAGCTACTGAATTTGGGGGAGTGAAGAATCTTGATTGCACGAAGAGGGATGCTTATAATTTCATACAAAGAGAGAGAAGAGTTAAAATTGAACATTGGGACGTAATTCTTTATTACAATTGTTCACTGAGAGGCAAGCTGAAGATATGATGTTTGCATGGGACATTCAAATTGATGAGTCTGTTTGTTTGTTGAATTTCTTTTGGAGTGATGGGATATTCAGGCTTGATTACGATTCCTTTGGGGATGTCATAATATTTGTTACAAGTTATAGACTAAATAAATACAATTTATGTTATACTCCTATTGTCGATGTGAACCACCACTAGCAGAATGTTGTATTTGGAGTTGGCTTTTTGTCAGATGAAACAGTTAACTCATTCATGGTTATTCAAATCATCTATTCGGATAATGGATAACAAGCAACCGAGAATAATATTCACTGACCATGATCAAGCAATGGCTAGAGCAATTGAAGAATGTCTACCGCATACCGGACATAGATTATGTTAATGACATATTTACAAAAAATTATCTTCAAAAGTCCATAGTGTTGTGAGCACCAAGAGAGTTAATGAGCTTTCTTATAAATGCATGGGTATATGCAACTCCGAGGAGGATTTTGAAGAAACCTGGTGTACAATGATTGAGCTACAAAATCTACACAAGAATGCTTTGTTGAATAGTTTGTACAATATCAGAAATAAGTGATCAACGACATTCAATAAAGAAATATTTGGGTTAGGGATCCTATCAACGCAAAGAAGTGAGTCCACGAATAACATCTGTCATGATGCCTCCAAGCCAACAAGCACCCCCACTAAAAGTTTTTTGGGTCTTGAAAATGTCATGAAATCTTGGAGAAGGAATGAGAAGGATGAAGATTTTAAATGTGAATAGTCTGCATTTTTTTCCGTTATAAAAAGTTGTTCCGTGTTGAGGCAAGGTGCTTTAGTTTATATGAGGAAGTTACATCCAATATTTGAAGCAAAGTTGCTACATGGTTTATGTGGACTTGCTGTGGAGCGCTCAGCCACCAGCGATTTAGAATTTTATATTAGAAACTTAGATAATGAGCACACAGATAGACCATGGATTGTTAAAGTCGACAAAAGTAATTCTAAAATTATATACAGTTGCAAAAATTTTGAAATGATGGGTTTATTATGTGCTCACACTATAAGGGTGTTTAACCATTAGAATAAAACAAAAATTTCTGATAAATATATATTATTACGGTGATCTGCTCATGTAAAGAGAGATATATATAACAGTTATGGGTAAAACATTTGAAGGATTCACAAGCATCACCAACTTGTTCAAGTGTACTCATATATCACATGCACATTCATAAATTTGCATACCAAATCAATACATTAAAGCAAGGTAATGAACTTGCAGAGAAAAACGTACTGGAGACATTAAAGAAACTAACAATCGAATATGAGCCCATATTGAATGGGAGAGACCATCGAGAAATGTCAAGGTCAAAGAAGAAAATGACACCGAATATACAACACAATTTGAACGACCCAACGAAGATGCGACCAATAATAATATTTAATGTAAGGTTAAATGACAATTGGGAGAAGAACAGAAGAGTAAAAAAGTAAGTTTTACCTATACTAATAAATGTTTCTTCATGCATGTTGTTATACAACTCCATAACATGAAGTATTGTATTACAGGAAAGGAGAAAGAAATTGATTCAAATCAAGAAACATTTCACCCATCTGACCCAAACCTATTTGTGATGTCGGATCTGCATAGTCAGGTACATCACTTAAAATTAAAAATGCTTTTATGATATGTGAACTAATTTTTATTATACGTATTTACTTATGTTCCCTTGTGATTACCCAAAATCAATAGGAATTTCCAGCATCACTGCCCATAAACACATATATGAGCTTATTGATGGAGCTAAATGATGATACGTGAAATACCAAAAAAGTTCAACAAGTGAACATAATGTGGTATTAATGTAGCTTCTACAACGTTAAACCAATGTATTAGTTGTTGTAGTGGAATTAATGTAGTTTTTGCAGTGTTAATGAGATATATGGAATATATATCTGTTAAATTTTATCCTCCATAGAAATGTGATATATTATCTTAAATAATAACGTAATATTACAAAAATATTGCCCAAATACGACCAGATTAATTTCTATAGCGATGGAGGAATATAAAAAAATATTGCCTAAATACAAAGGATATATTTATATGATAAAACTGTTTTATATATATTCATCCACAATAAAACAAAATATAATCACAAAC
>NEWO01000051.1:1674823-1700953 GCA_003013225.1 Phalaenopsis aphrodite
TATATATATATATATATATATATATATATATATGACAAAAGAAATGTGCAATATAATAACAATATTACCGTAATATTATCATAATATTATCGAAAAACGACTGGAATCAGATATGTGTGATTGGAAAAGTCCGCCAGCTTATTCCAGCCTCGAGTGAATATAACTATAATATTACCCCAATACAACCACAATAAAACAGCGCTCGCTCAGAAGAAATATCACCTGGTTTTATTAGAATATTCCTTTAGTGTATTCTTTGCTCCGCTGTCGTAGCGTGGTTGTTCCAAAGATATATTTTAATATTAAATTGTTTATATTAGAGGGAAAATATTACAAAAAAACAACCAGAATTAAACAAATGCAAAGGGAAAATAACAACTATATTACCATAATATTTCTACAGAGAGAAAATAACAGCTAATAAATCTTTTAACTTTAAGCAGTTCAATTATTGATTCCATATTTTTATTCATTGCGGTGTACGTGGGCTCCGGGGCTATGTCACTTGAAACAACTGGTCTCATATCAAATGATACATGTGTCTTTGGTCTGCCTTGGAATTGTTGCTGGAACTGGACCGGGTAATCCTTCATCTGGATTGACGAGCAAATTGAGCTCATCCTCTTTCAGATATAAAAACTGATCATGAACCTGCAATTTATTTCAGAAAGAAACGATTTAATCATTAAAACTCTCAAAATAACATAAGATTTTATTTTTAAACAACAACTAAATGTAACTTGTTTGTTCAGTGTTCAACTTTTTAAAGGCTATGTCAATATGTGATGAGTTCTAACTTACATTTGTTGGCTATCTCAACATTTGAGGTCTTGCCTCATGAGAGGTAGAACTTACCAAAGAAGTATGCTCATAAAACCAGAACTGTGTAAATGAAAAGTAATATTCAGTTTTGCACAAAGAAATAAATATTTTTTTACATTTATATGATATACTAACCGTTAGAAAAAAAAACCATTTATATATCTCAAGGTCTGTTCCGTCTTATTTTGTGGTTACTGCATTAATTTGCTCAATAAGAAATTCACTGAGAGCAGTAGATCAATTAAATGAAGAAAATGTATGATCATTCTCGCTAAAGATGTAAAGTTCTTTGGATATACTGAACTTACTAAATGGAAAAAATAATTTTGATAATAAAAAAATTATACACAATTAATCAAAAGGGGTAGAAGATTCCTCGGTTGCAAAGTTTAAAATATAATTCTTCATTTGACGAACATCCACACTACATGATGAAACTTTTTTGCACTTCAGCACTTCTTCTCTATTTGGCATGCTGATCAAAAGAACAACTTCATCAGACATTATTCTCAGATTTTTCCCACCCATTATGAATACAATTTTTTCATGTTGCTAATATTGCAATATTTGCACTGTCAAGTCATTGTCTTAGAGGTAAGGTGAGAGCGCAAAAAACTAATCAACATTCATCATTTTCAGTTCATTTCTTATGTCTTCAGATATGACATACCTGACCTTATCGAGCACATTTCTCACTACGTATGGTCGGCATATACAACTCATAGACCTTGGGTTCACAAACCTACATAAAACAAAATAATGTAACAAATATTAGGGGCCATATAGTCATTATTAGGTTGTTATTTCAGTGTTATTTACTCTTTGTTAAGGCGTTAGGGTAAGCAGGTTAAGTAGACAGGTTTTATTTTGGAATTATTCTGATATATTTAAGTATTATTGTGTTATCACTCAGATATTTTTATAGAATTATTTATGTGATATTATGGTATTATTTTCAAGATGTTATTTGATGTTAGTTGGTATTATTAAAGAAAATCAGGTATTATAAATGAAATAATTATAATATTATTTAGGTATTATTTTGGTGGTGCTATGTGTGTTAGTTTGATATTATTATTAAAATTCATGTTTTATTCAATTTTATTCAAGTATTACTCAGATATTAATATAGTTTTATTTAGGTAATATTTCAGTAGTGTTATATGGTGTTAGTTTGGTATTATTATTAAAATTCAGGTTTTATTTCAGTGTTATTCTGATATTATTATGACAATATTGAGTGAACTTGTGATATTTAGTTCAAATTACTCTCAAATATTACTCAAATACTATTAAAATACTACTTAAATATTACCCAAAAATAGTAAGTCTGAGCTAAATGTCTGAGTGATTTATTTTTTGGATTTTTAGATAATCAAAGTTATCAGTCATTCAAATATCTATTTCGATACTATATAGATGAATTTCTACACTCTGTTAACATAGTTTTATCAATGAAAGTAGAACCATAAAAATAAAAATTACTTGGATGAGCTCTCTTGGTTTTCTTCACACGCTCTTTCGTTTTGTTCTTCTTGCGCTTATCAGTCCATTTTCGAATGCTCTTAATTTTCCATTATCAATGACTCTTCGATCTCTATTCTCACAGGACTCTTCGGTTTTAGTCTGTTTGGGCTCGAATTTCATCTTGGTAAGGAGAAATCGCAACTTTACTTCGACTGGCAAATAACAACACAAAACCCTAAGCTTTTTTGATTCAAGAAAGCAATCCACAACTCTAAACGATTGTCAAATAATGGTACTCTGAGCTCGGGCGACGTTTAAATTTCTGATATGATGATCTAACGTTTTGATAAGATGCACGGTTTAATTTTTAGAAGTTCGGGCCAGACACGGGCTGGGTGCGTGAATAAAATTTTATTTTATATTTTCCGTGGAACCTACATTTGCACGTCGGACACGCGGCTCCCGTATCGGAATCCAACCCAAAAGAGAAAACTAANGAATAAAATTTTATTTTATATTTTCCGTGGAACCTACATTTGCACGTCGGACACGCGGCTCCCGTATCGGAATCCAACCCAAAAGAGAAAACTAATGCGAGATAATCTTGGCCGAGAGCAACAGTCAACGACCTAGAACTTCTTCGAAGATTTTTCCGAACCCTAAGACCTGTAGAGTTACCCGCACTGGTTGCGAAGGTAAAGTTTTTCCTCTCTTGTAAGAACCTCTATACCATTGCAAACACAGCTGTTTCCTGTAAGAGCCTCCTCCCTAAACCAGTAGTGTTAATCAAAAGCGATTTTGGTTCCTTTCTCCGTACTCTTGTATTATTTTCTTCAATCTTCCTCTATTTATTATTCATTTATGCTCGATTTTCTACCTTTAATTTTTTGCAGTGATTTATCCTGTTATGTTCTGCTGTTTTTGTCGTCTCGTTGGCAACTTGATGGATTCATTTTTGTCCGTTGGAATGCCAAGAGTCCTACTTTTAAGACTAGGAAATTATATTTGAGCAGAAAATAAGAAGTGAAATAATAAAAAAATATAGCAGAGCAGAAAATAAGAAGAGAATAAAGTAAAAAAGGCATTGAGGCTCTAGAATCTAATTATATTAAAAAAATCTTTTCCAAAAATGGCTCTTTGATTTTTTTATTATTAAGACTGGGTGCTACAAGAGAAGCTACATACATGAGATAAAAATGTGTTTTTAATTACATGAACTGTGTAGCCCAAAGAATATAGCCAAGAAAATATAGAAATACATGTAGATTGGCATGTCGAAAAAGTCGTCAATAGTATTTTTGGATGAGTAACCTTTACTGGTGGTTTTTAAGTGACTTTGAGGGCAAACCACATACATGACTTTATTCGTTAGCGAAGTACGTCTTTATGCTTGGGCAAGCTATCGAGATCTCTAAGGAGTTGTCTTTTGCGCTTCTTGCGAAAGTTAAAGAGGAGAATGTTGATGAAAGTAGGAGAAAAGAGGATATGATCGAAGTTTCCAATACCAGTAAGCTCCTCAGAAAGGCTCATCCAGCTTCTCCCACTAGTGGGAGTTTCTCCCTACTGAGCACAGCTTGGATCAAGTCTATGAAGAAAGTCTTTCATTGTCTTTTAACTATATCCGTATTGCTTGACAAGGGGGTTAAGAAGTCTCTAAGTATTAGATTTCATTATGTCATGTTCTAGTCCTAAGTTTACGTCCTGTCCTTTTCTCTTAGAAGATCACCTCAGGAATACCAAAAAAAATAATACATTTTAGTTGGAGAAACTGGCATTAATGGATAAAAGATTCACTTGAAAAGAAGAAACATGTAAAATATTGGACAAAATCATATAATTGGTACCCCTTATTGTATCCTTACCAACTACATGTTTTGTTTTAACATCAGCAGTCTGGATGCTTTCTGATGCTGCTAGGGGAGTATAGGAAGAAAACTCTTTAGCACTACCTGTCACATGTTGAGATACATCAACTCTCAATTCCGATGATCCGTGGTAGAAATAGAGGTAAGAGCATGTGTATTAAAAATACCTTTGTCAGAATGAGCATAATTGACAATGTAATCCCTTGATGACGACTAGTTGAAAACATCCTCAACCACATCTCCTGCTTCTTTCTGCTTTCTTTTCAACTACAACAGACAATTATGATTCTCGTTAGTAAAAACCACACTTGTCTCTCCCGCCGTCTCTGCTACCATCAGATTTGCTCAGTAGCCCTCTTTTTTACCTTTTCAAACACCGCAATCATAACCATGACCACGATCACAACCTCTAGCATGTCCACGTCCACATGTCTCTCTCTCATTAGGTGACTTAGGGTGGGTCTTGCTTAGATGCACAAATTTACCACAATTGTAGCACTTGCGAGCCTTCCCCTAGACACCTATCATACCCGTGTTCGAGGTAGTCAAAGCTAGGTTTATACATTTCCCTTAACTTGCATACAACCATCATGAATGTAAACACATAATAATTGTGTGCTAGGTTTATACATTTCCCTTAACTTTATAGAAAATCGTGTGTTAGTTAGGTTGTTATCCCAAAAATTTATAATTTGTGTTATGGGTATGTTTTTTTCACGAAAGTGCTATGCAACAGTTAGATTTATTAATTCTCAAATCCATACACAAAGTAAACACGAAGAGATTGAAATCTTCTCATGCTCATGTCAGAAACAATTAATTTCCATAAACTACTCAAAATTATGAAAACATAGATATATCAATCCTTATATAAACTCCAAAAAAATGTGCAGATTTATTTAAATTCTACTGAAAATTCCAAAGAAAAATGCAAAATCAGATGGAGGGAATAGAGGCATAAAAATGCAGAACTTTGGCAGGGAATAGCGGCATAAAAATGAGGTTAGTATAAATATTCCATAAAAATGGCGTAGAGATTAACCGGATCTGAAGAGAAAAGCCGAAGAAGATGCGAATGACCAATCGGCGAGCCGAAGGAAATGCGAAGAACCAGTCGGTGAGCCGAAGAAGGTGCGAAGAGCCACTCGCGAGACTTGCGGTCTGCAGCAGATGGAGGCGTTCGAAGAGAGTTGCGATCTGCAGCAGATGGAGGCGTCTGCGAAGAGATTGTGATCTGCAACAGTGGAGGCGTCCGAAGGTCTGCAGCAGATCCGGCGGGGAATAGTCACTGAATGGCTAGGTCACGAGAGCGAAAGCAAAAGAGGGAAAGGGAATAGTCACGGGGGCGAAAGAAAGGAGGAATCACGGGAGCGGGGGCAAAATCGAAAAATTTATTTTGCAAAACGCGGACCGCGGGGGTAGGCTCGCGGTCCGTGTCTTTTGTATTTTCAAAATAGCTGTTTTACATAAGCTGGTGATAAGTGCTAACCAAACGGTGTGGCGGCGTTTTCAAAATGTCTCCACACTTTTAAGCTGCCCCAAATGGGGCCTAAATTAACACATTGGTAGAATAGGGTCAAAGCTTTTGATTAAAAGACCGACTCTGGAGAAGCACACAAATTGGTGAAAAATTAAATATGTCAAATGTAAGAATTTTGGCTTTTTTGCTCCCTTTCACATCCACTTCTAGACTATTTCTTGAGTGTTGTGATAGTTTATGTTTCAATTTTTCATGACTGCTATCTTGATACTTTGTGTTGTTATTTTCTTGTTCTTCATTTTATTTGTTGTTATTTTTGTGTTATTTATTCTTTTGTGCTCAAGCAATTTATGATGTTAATTCGTATTTGCTTGGATTTATTTGTTTCATTATGTTAATCATGTGACCTTTTTATATTAAAATTTAAATATTTGTGGCTACTGGAAAACAAGGAAGAGACATCACCAAATCCAGTTTGCTCCGAGATAGAGATTTTAGCTGAGGTAATAGAAACTGCTTTAGAATGTAGTAACTCTAAGGTAATAAGCAACACAACAGAGCCTGAGATGATGGTGCCTCGAGCCAGCATTTTGCAGACATTGAGAAGAACATCAGCAGGACCAACCTTGGATGTCTACAAGGGTTATGGGTTTGAGGAGCCAACATCACATACAACGTCACCACAGATAAGGGAAATACAAATATTTCAAATTTATAGACCCCCATGTGAGCTACTCATACGGAGGGTGATCCAACGTGTCCGAAGAGCAGTCATTTTGTGCCATGTTGGGAACGTTACATGGAGTTATTTAGAGGTTATTTTTAGTTTAACATGAGATTCATCGCCAAATATCCAGACAAGAGATGTGAATCTTAGATTGGTAATGGGCCCAAGGAGCTTGATGGGGAAGAAAATTTTGCAATGGGATCCATGTTTCCTCAATGGAGAAGAGGTTTCTTCTAAGTGAGTTCTAGTAAGAGTGGTACAACCTGCCGCAGATCTCACCCTGGATTTGACTTTTTCTTGCATACTAGTTATTCAACGTCACTAAGCCAAAGTACGAGGAGTGGAAGAAGCGGGTTACAACTGGGATGACTCGATACATGATTCTTGAGAATACCCGTCTATCGACAGTTCTCGCTCAACTTGTGCCAAAGATAGATAGGTACCTATTCTATCATAATGTGCTTTGGAACGACTGCATCTATTTGATCGATTTGCTAGGACTGTTAATGTTGTGTTATGAAAAGCTTGAAGCTTTGACAAATGAAGTCGAAGCTCTCCCAACCCCGAGAGACTAACGCGGGGCTTTCCGCATGAGCACGGGGCTTCTCACGCGGAAGCGAGATGCGAGAGATCCTGCATTTGATCTGACTAGTCCAGGGAAGCCTGATACTGGCCGCCTAAAGTGTCGAGTGGCATTAAGCAACCCAGGCGGCATTCCCTTCTCGTCTCCCGCTAGATCGAGCAGCATTTTAGGAAGGGAGGCAATGCAGCCAACCCTTCTCCTCCTTCCTTTTTTTTCTTGTTTGGAGTCTATTTATATTCTTGTTAGTGAGAGTTAGGGTTAGTTTTGTTGTGAGTTGATTTCAGGACTATATCTGACTCGAAGTTGGTGATTATATAACCCCTTTTATCTTTTCTACACTATCTCCTTCACTTCCCTTAGCCGTGGGCTATACTGAACCGCTTCCCTTGCACTGTTGAACCCATTTTTGCTGCAATAACTTGCAGTCTAACCCTTTCCCTTCCACTTTTCCTAGTAGCCAACCATCCCAACGACTGTCCTACTGCTCTCGGCTGCCACCCCACCTTATCACCAACCTCAATTGCCCTTCAAATACACTCTCGAGGTGTTCGTTTGTGGTTTGGTGATGTTATTTTCAGTTTATGTGTTGTGACTCTTTTTTCCTATTAATAAAAGTTGTTTTTGTGGTTTCGGCTTTCTCCTCCTGTATGATGCAATCTTTCTATTGCTGATAAAATGATGGTTATTTATCACAATATATTTTTTATTGTGATTAGAGAAGTCAAAGCATTGACTTTTTGGTAGATAAAAGATTTCACATTCTTTATACTGGAAGGAGTAGAGATTAGAAGAAAATCTGTTGCTATTCTCTTATTCTCACTAGGCATCAAGACAGATATCCTAAATGAAAATTTTGTAATTTTGTGCTTTATTATAATTTTCTGTTTTGCTCTGATATTTTTTTATTAAATGTCTTCAATGTATTTTTATCATTGTCTACTAAATATATTTTGGCTTAAAAAGTAATAATGAACACATTATTCTTAACTCTAATGGTGGTTTTCAGTGTAAAACTAGAAAATTCTACGACCACTTCTCGATTTTGATAGGAAATATTGAAAAGGGTGGAGGTGGAGAATCTTCAAGAACTTGCATTTAAAAAGCGATTATTTTTTTAACTTTTGGAATTTGTGCAGGTTTGGCGGAGAAGCGAGATTTTCGCTCATTTGTGCATTGTATCTTTAAATTACAAACAAATTTATTTTATTAAACTTACATTTTGCAAAACTAAAAGATTTAGCTTTTTCAAGGCAATTTTATGCTCTAACTATTTTTTTGAAGACATACAAGTATGATTTTTGTCTTGGTTTCCTTGATTAACACGTTTGTCTAACCATGCTAATAGGAACTCCAATAAACCAAAGCTTTTTTTGTGAATACGATGAATTATGAGGTAATGTGATTTCAGCAACATTAACAAACCAAACATCTAAAAAAAATATATTAGAAACATTTTATTTTAATCAAACCTCTTTTGGCTTTTTCTGGCCCTCCACGGTGCATAAAAGCCTATCATTGTTCAGATTGTTTAAGTAAAAGTCATTGATTTGAATGATGTCTTGATATCCGCTATAAGATCTTAGTTACATGTTCATTCTTCAAAAATTTCACCGAAATGATTAGCTAATGACATTACATTGTGTTTGTTTTTTATTTCCTTTTGCAGTCAGAACAAATTCGTAACCATGTCTTCCGAGAGCGAGAAAGGGGATTGCTTTGGCTGGGCAGCAAGAGACACATCTGGAATTCTCTCACTTTACAAGTTCAACAGAAGGTTTAAAATAGATAATATTTTTCATTTTTATTAAATTTTTTCTTTTAATGTTGAAAGAGAAAAGCTAGACTCCTTGTAAGAAGCACTGATATTAATTCGAGGACAAATTCTTGGAGGAAGCAATAAGATAGTGAATGAATGAGTTTGATTGTAGAGAGTGAGAGAACCAAAGGAAAAAATCGAGCCTAATGAGTGAGATGAGAGAGAAAGGTATTTGAAAGAGAGAGGGATACGAGGAAGAAGCTATGAATAGTGGTAAAGATGCGTGCAAGGGAGATGGCCATCCGAAAAGGAGATAAATAAGCCAGACAGAAGCCATTATTATTTAACAACTCCATCCTTTAAACTTGATTAGTACCCAAATAGCATGGAAAAGTAAACGTCAATACAATCTAGACAAAAAAAATAATGTTGTAAGGAACAATGATAATAAAGAACATGACATGAAGAATTTCATAACCATGACAAATGATATGAATAATGACTAACTTTCGCACTGACTATAAGACTAAGTCAATTATGTTGGATGGAGAGTTAGATAACAATTTTGACTGGCTAATAGTTGTAATTATGTTGGAAAACTACTAGAACTTTTTTATTCTTTTTCATACTGTCTCCAGTCCCACACTTTCAAATTCTTCTTAAACTTAGATGTATTGGTGCTTGATGATATTATGCTTATTAATTTATATATATTTATGCAGCCTATTGTCACGGACAGAAAGTCTCACATCGGTTAGATGTGGGGCCCAAGAATAGTATTTAAGTCCTGGGCTGACCACTTCTTTCAAAAGAGCTCTTTTGGGAGGTGAGAAGTGGTATCAGAGCAGATTACTGTCTGTCAGGTGTGTGGATCTCCATGGTCCAGTGGGACCCTAGGAGAAGCCGATCCGTAATGAGAGCGTCACGTGATTGGGTGGAAAAGAATGTCACGGAAAAAAAATCCCACATCGGCTAAGTGTAGGGCCGAAGAGCAGTATTCAAGTCCTGGGCTGCCCACTTCTCTTAAGATATCTTTTGGGAGGTGACACTATGCTCACATCTTGGTGTGATCTGGTCATATTTGTTGTTGATTTAGAATTTCCTTCTAAACTTAGAATTCTCTTAATATGATATACATTATCCATATTATTGTAAATCATATATTGAGTGTTAATATAAGTTGTTATGGCCATGAAATAACTTGAGAATAATGTAATCAATTTTGAGTGATTTGCAAAATCTTCTTTTCTCTCATATGTAGTTATTATATTTTACAAATTTATATAAATCCTAACACACACACACACACACACACACACACACAAATATGACTTATTTCTTTCTGAAATATGAATGCTTCAAAGTGGCACCTCTGTTTTTATCTCCTAATCTGTACAAAGTACAAGCTTTTTTATTTGTCTCTCTTGAAGTTTAATGGATTATTTGATTTTTTTCCTATCGTGGGCATAGGCTGATCTTACCAAATCATGTAAATTTTTGTGTTCGTGATCTCTTTTACAGTTATTTTATGGTTCAAAGTTTATGGAGAGTACAATGTCAAGTAAGCTAGAGATCAAGAAGTACAAAGATTCTATTTGCTTCAAATGTAGAAAGATATGCTGTTAGATGATATCTAAATGCATTCAATTCAAACATTCAAGGCTGGGAAATACTATTGCGATTTTTGATGATAAAGAACTAGCATTGTTAGAATTTTGTCTCTAAGGTGAAGTTTGATAAGTATATAGTGATAAATTTCTTCCAAATTTGACTTATTTGAATACAGCATGCATTATCATCATTGTTGTACGTACTAGATTAAGATTCGATTTGATTTGTTTTTGAGAAGAGAATTATGTAATCAATTTTGAGAGATTTTTTTATTTACGCATGGGATTATCAAAATTTTAAACTAATGTAAATCCTTACTTATATTTGCCTCCTGTTATCTACCCCTAGAATCTCACATGCCACAAAGGTTTCAAGGCAAAAGCTAGTTGTACGAGAATAGAGAGGGTGGTTGACTGCTATTATGGCAAAAGTTCAACAATCGTAGCAATTGAAAAAAAAAAAAAGGTGTTGTTCAACTTCAGGTTTTTTCAGAGAGAACGAAAGAATTTGTCTTTAATGTGTGCATAATTTTTCCTCAATTATTTTTGCGGTTCATCATATTTACTTGTAAGGTTATAAATGGGCTGACATTGTATTATTATGGAACAGATGATTGATAAGTCGATAAATTAGGAAGTCACACTTGAACTAAAACAACACCTACTTTATCATTCTACCTTCCCATGCGCAATACTAGATTGCTATTTCATTTCCAGCATAGCGGGAAAGCTTTCACTACTGTATTTTGTTAGGATCAAAATTATTTGACATTTTCTCTTTCTCCAGCCATTCCTAACTGGTTTTGCTGAATATTATCAACGTTTATCATGTTTGGCTTATCCTGGAGTTACCAGCTTTATAATTTTAGACACCAATAAGCATGACTAGTCCTTTATTCACTGCTTCAATAAGAACTAATTTTTCAAACAAATGAAGCATATGCATTTTCTTTGCTAAGTTCTGACAACAGTCAAATGAGGTCATGCTCCTTTGACCTGGTCAGACAAGTTTGATACCTCTGTTTTAAAAGACGTTTATGGGTCGCGCCCCAGGGCGAGGCGTAAGCCTATTCGTCCCAAGCCCGTGAGGGGGCTTAAAGCTCACGGGACGTACTGCCTAGAGTGCTCAAAGCGCAATTATGCGCTTCATGGGGCATGTTCCCCATCTATTAATCCATTAAAAAGGAAAAAAAAAACTCTAATTCTTCATACTTACTCAATCTATGCCGATTCAAGGTCTCCCCACACAGTCGATCTCTCGCACCCTCTGCTTCCTCGCACATTGAGATACAGAAGAACTCACGGCCATTTGCTTCGACTCTCCCGCAGTAGGCAATCACGCCATTTGCTTCTTGCCTCATGAAGGAGCATCTGCTTCTTCTGCTTTAACGTGCACGCAGATGATCCCGCTGTCAGGCTTCTGCTTCGTCCCTGCCAACTTCTTCCCACAGAGGCGATCCCCACCCGACTTTCTTTTTGGCAGGCAGGTAGGTTGATGACAATCGCTTCCTCAGCTGCAATTTCTTCTCTTTTCTGCATCTGTTCTCCACAGGCTCAACCCGATTCATTTCGTTAGAAGTTTATATTGTTTCATGATTTTTATTATTTTACACTGTAGCTATAGTGAGTTTACATTAGCTACAATAAACTGCAGATTTTTTTTCCATGTTTGTAATTTGTTAGAGACAGATTTTAATTTTTTTTATTATGCACTAATAGTTTATTTTTATCTCTTAATTTTCATTTTTTTTTTATTGTGGGGCTTACGCCCGAGGCCTTAGGGCTTACGCATCGCCCCATAACAGCTAAAACACCCCACCCAACATCTACGCCTTTTAAACTATTGGTTGATATGTTAGTTCTTTGACCTGTCAACCTGATATTTTTGTAATAGATTCTTCTATTTTTTGTAAATAATGCAGGGCTCTTCAAGATGGTGATGTTTCATTAAGGATAACCCATTGTGGAGTATGTTATGCCGATGTTATCTGGACCAGAAATCAGCTGAACAATTCAATTTATCCTGTTGTGCCTGGGTAATATTTTTTTCCCTACTCGGCCTAATTGTGCAATTTATGCGAAAAAGGGAAAATATATTGATGGGTAAAGATAATTTTTTCTTTTATCAAATTCATATGTTACACCGTTTGGACGTTGCTTTTAGCTTGAAATAAAAGGATTTTGATGGGAAACTTAAATCTGTAGGATAATACTGAAAATGAAGAAAAAAATTAATAAAATTTTAAATTCAGATGCATATCCACATCTCTCGCTCAGAAATTGGTCGTTATATTTGTTTTGCACCCTCATCATACCAAGTAGTAGAGCATGCTACCAATGCGATTAGAAATAGAGTGGAGCACTTGTACTAAGCTACCATCAAAATAGCAGTGTATCACACTAATGATCTTATGCCTTAAAATATCAATCATGCTTAGTTTAAATATATTTGATCTCAGAACAGAGTACAACTTAGAACATTCTTAAGTTTTTTATTTGTACTTGTGATTTCCTAAAGAACAAATCTCTCAAGTAATTGCCTAGACTATAAGTTGAATAACAGGAATATATAAATATGTAAGAAAAGTAACTGCCATTATCATCGTCTTCTTTAACCCAACTATTTTGGTTGGCTTTATGAAAGTGTAAATCTTAAGAATACAAGGGATGTTAAAAACCAAAAGTATCTGCAGCATACATGTAGCCCAAAAATTTTAGGTTAATAAGTGATGAGCTTTGGCAGCGCAGTTTCTTGTTTATCTTATTTGTAGAATTCCTAATAATATATAATTTTGCAATTAAATTTAAAATAATGTTGTTGGTTTTTGGTGATTTGTCTCAGGCATGAGATTGTTGGGGTTGTGACTGCAGTTAGCACTGATGTTACAGACTTCAAGATTGGAGATATTGTCGGTGTTGGAACATATGTTAATTCATGCCAAACTTGCAAGTATTGTGATTCTGACAAAGAAAACAAATGCGTAAAAGGGGCAACTTATACATTCAATGGCATTGACATAGATGGCACAATTACTAAAGGGGGATATTCCAGTTATATTGTTGTCAATCAAAGGCAGGTTACACTTCTACCTCATTTTGTTTTCCTTTGTGTGATAAAAGTTTTAGAAATTTTTGTTGTTATTATTATTATTATTTATCTTTGTTGAATATGATGTTCTCAAAATATTCATTTGAAATCATGATCCAAGCATGAAATTGAAGTGGGTACATTTCATATGTAACTCTTCATATTTGTACATCAGATTTTAGATTTTAAGAACCCAAAACATACATTTTTAAAACTCTATTTAGATATGTAGAAATATGCCAAACCTGGGTTTCTGCGTGCTCAAAATTCATCCAGGGATGGAAGCTCGCAGCATATGGTTTCATTGAACTGTTCATGGTTTGATTGAAGAGTTGTTGATTAGTTGTCAGGGAGGAATATCCATGATGTCGTGATTGATTAAAAGGTGATACAATAATCAATATAGTTACACGATTATTATGGGGAGTAATTTTAGTTCTAGATTATATGAAGGTCTGATTTTGTCGTTGGACTCATAAAATATGAGACAAAATTGTCTCTGTTAATAGTAATAGAAATTTTACTTAAAAATGAACGGCTGGTTTACTGGTATTATATATATATATATATATATATATATATATATATATATATATATATATATATATATATATATATATATATATATATATATTAAGAATTATTATTGATAAATTACCTATGAAATATCAGAACTTAAAAAAAATTTCTGATGCTTTGCAATGATTAGTCCAAGTTTCTGATAAGCTTCATAATTCATGGCATAACTTTTGACAGCAAAAATTTTTTCCCATCCTACAGATACTGCTTCAAGATACCTGATGGTTACCCTCCAGAATTGGCAGCACCTTTGCTTTGTGCAGGGATCACTGTGTATGCTCCAATTATACACCATCATATGAACCAACACGGCAAGTCTCTAGGAGTCATTGGCCTCGGCGGCCTTGGTCATATGGCAGTTAAGTATGGAAAAGCTTTTGGCTTGAAGGTAGTGGTATTTAGTACAAGTTTATCCAAGAAAGATGAAGCACTGGAAATCCTTGGTGCAGATGAGTTTGTGCTGTCTTCAGACGAGCAAAAAATGCAGGTATATGTTGCAACCTACTTTCTTCTCTTTGGCTTAAAATATTGTTTGCTGAACAGTTTGCCTACTTAGGGTCTGTTTGGGGTAGCTGCAACTTATTGAATAATCTTCTCATAAGCTGATTAAAAATAATCTGCTTATAAGTTTGGTGCGGTGGCTATTATAAATTTTTATTTTTATGGAAAAGCCAGACCACATCCAGAAAGCTGCAATCGTACCTAGATAGGTGCAGTGTGAAAACGTTATTTTCAGCGTTTTGAAAACCAATAATCTGCCAAAACGCAATTTACCCAAACAAATCTGGTGCGTTTTCAAAATGCCACCGCACCAAATAAGCTCGGGCCCTTATTTGATCCTTCATTTTTTCCTCTGAAAAGTTGGTAATAGTTACTTCGTACTTTATTATGACCAATAGTTTCACTAGCCTTCTGGTGTGCTGATGTTTCAACTGCGTATTATTCTTCTTGATGGATGAGCATAGTTGCATCATTTTAGAAATAACCACAACGAATGTTCCTATAGTTATTGCAAAAAGTTTATTGGAAACTTTGATTGGATAGACTTGTTCATTGACAAGTTTGTTGATAGGTGATTGTACCTTGTCGCACCTGCTGGAAGATTTCATATTATGTAAGGTAAGCTTGTAAAGGTCTAGAAAATTGAGTGGTGGCTCACTATCTATAAGCAAAATAACATCCCACTAAAGCCATCGCCACAAAAGATCTAGAAAATTGAGTGGTGGCTCACTACTTGTAAAGGTTTGGCAAATATAAAAAAGAATGATTGAAGTAGTGTAGACGAAATTTAAATAAAAAAATCTGCACAAAGGTACAAGAGGTTCTATGTATTTTTTAAAATGAGAAGAGCAGTTTAACATTTCCTTTAAAAAAATCACTTAATAGCCTTGTCTTGAAAAAAGACTGGAGTAATGTATTTGAATTGATTGGTTGATAATAAGATCAGGAGGGTTAGGAAGCCCAATAAATTATTCTCTAGCAAATGCAAGCCTGTCATAAATGTATATAATATCAAGGTTAGGATGCCCCCATTGAGGACTTGCCCATAATAGAAAGGGAGATATGAGTTCCTAGTCTCGAAATCTCAAATTTAGTAGAAATAATAATTGGTTTAACCCAAACATGAGGCTGTTTTTGTTGAGGAGAATTTGATTCTTGATGAAAAGATAATGGGAACTGGATAGATGATGGCTGTTGAGTTCTAGAGGCTCTTGCTCCCCAACAACATCAGCAAAGGATCAGGGAACACTTCAAATGGTCGAAACAATATCTATTGGTGGTTGAATGACATGAAGTTCAAATTACAAGGGAAACATTTAGCACCATAACTGATGGCGTGGCATGGAAACCAAGGAATGATCTTGAGGCGTGAGAAGAGAGGAAGCATGATGCACATAACTTTTTGAGCATAAGTTAAAAAATGAGAGCAAGATTGTGGGCGTTATCCAGGGCATCAATGTTGGAGATAGCATGGGCATTGCTTCACTCGGATGTGCCTACGCCCCCTAAGAGAGAAGGTGCAAGGGCAGCAGTGCTGGTTAAACTTGAAATACAAAACACCTAAGTGTGTAACCACGCTTAGAGGAACATGTAATGAGTGATTGATGTGAGATCTAAAAAGGAGCGATTAAGAGCGTGCATGAGCTGCCATAAGGAGCATGAAGGTTCCATAGGAAGACTAAGAGCATTGATTGCAGAATAGAAATATCTGGCAGCACATGAGTGGGACAATGTTGTGTGATGGGTATGTAAAACAAGCATGCAGGCCATGGTTGTGACTCGTGTAGGATGATCTCAAAATTTTTTAATAGAAGTTATAAATGTTGGTTTTTTTTAGATTCCTTATATTAATTGTTAAAAACAGTGTCAATGGCCTATTGTGTCCTCTTTTTAACAGGTATTTTGTACTCCCATATCCACTTCATATTGCATTCATATCTCATGTAGTATTTATGCTTCATCAATGATAGAACATTGCCTTGAATTGCCACAATGAAGGACAAAAGTCTAAAGCAAAACTGTTTGAAGCTATTAGTAACAATAGCAGCCATATGGTTGGAAGGCAATGCCATAAAACAAAATAAAATAAAATAAAAATTGTGAAAGAATGTGCACTTAATATTCAATTTTCCTCTTGGTGTTAAAGTTGTGGGTTTCTCCTGTGATTTATAGCCTCATCAACTTAGCCTATCTAAGTATTATTAGAATTGGAAAGATGCCTCTTTATGCAAAGGCAAGATAATAATAATAATAATAATAAAGAAAAGAAAACTGGTTACAAATCTAATGTTCATTGTTTCAAACATATTTGGTTTAAGGGTTCGTATGTCAAATAATCTAATCATCATCACGCAGACTTGTATGGCTCATGGGCCTTTTGTGAGTAGTAAACTTCGAAGTTTTTACTGTTTAATACGCCTTTTCCCATTACTTCCTATCATTACAGTAAATCACAGGCTGCTTATAAATTTTGAAAGTGAAATATGAATGAGGACTGATTGGCTTAGTGAGATGTGTAAATTGCCATTAAAATGGCACACCAGTTTCTTAAGTCTTGATGCAGCTGCACTCTATGCTGGCCTTTTTGACCTCTCTATTGTTCTTTTTTTCACGTTAATGCCTCTCTGATCTTTCACACATTTTTTTTTTTTTGCTACTAGATGTTATGGCTACTATATCCTTAAAATTTTGGTGTTTTTGGAGCTTTTTGGAGGAGTTGCATATTGTTATTTTATCTGCAGGTTGTTTTTATATACTATTACTGCTTATCTTCATGGATTTTTATGCACTAGAAGTGATTAAGCTTATATTATTCCTTGTTATGAGGCTTCTTTCTCCCATTCTTCTTGACTTAAGCTACTCTTAAGTCAACTTTTCTGTGTATCAAATCTGTTTTCAATTATTTTGTATAAAATGTTTATTTGTCTTTCTTGTAGGCACTGTCTAACTCCCTGGACTTTATTATTGATACGTCATCTGGGCCTCACCCATTTGAGCCTTACATGACTATTTTGAAGACAGAAGGCACCCTGGTTCTGGTTGGTGTACCCGGTGAAATTCAACTGTCTCCTAGATCCCTCATTTTTGGTATGTCCCTATTCTTTTTTAATAAAAATTTTTTTCCCATACCAAATAAGTCATGAAAATGAAAAAATAAAAAAAATTATGAGAATATTTTGACCAGAATTTAATCAAGTTTAACTTTTAAAAATTATAAATTTAGTACAATATGTAATAAGAAGTTGAATTTTTATATTTCACTTTCTCTAAATAAGTTCTCAAAATATTATAACACATTGCTAGGGCTGGATCGACGGGTCTAGCTTGTTTGTGTCGGTCCAATAGGGAGGCTGGATCGGCCGACACTCCAGTATTATCGCCGGACTCTCCCTGCACCTATCGCCGCTGCCGCCAGCCTCGCCCAACCCCACTACCGTTGCCGCTAGCTTATCTACTGTCACCGCCTGCCTCCTACCCGCAACTCCAATCATTGTAGTCGGCCTCTCTACACCATAACTTGCTGCCGCCCCATCTTCTTACAACTCCACCGGTAGTCACCTTTCCTTCCATCTATCGTCTTGTTGTTGCAAACCCTTAGGCCACCTCCCTATTGTTGTCTAACAGGATTCGCCCTTTGTGCTGGTCTTAGGTGCTCGTTTGTACTTGTGTTCTTTATTTCCTGTTTTAGGAATATTTTGTGTGATTTCTTTGGAAGTTCTCAACAATAATACTTTGTATTCTGTATTTCTCAGGTAAACTCTGATATCATTTTAATCAACATGTTCTCACATAATATTTTTAAAATTTTCTTAAAATTGCTGAAATTAGTGCAAAGTTGCGTGAAATGTTCAATTCCTCATTGTAGGCTCAAAGACTATTTCTGGGAGCGCAGTGGGTGGTACAAAAGATATCAAAGAGATGTTAGAGTTCAGTGCTGCCAATAAAATATACCCAAAGATTGAATTAATTCCAATTACATATATCAACGAGGCACTGGACAGGCTTGTTAAGAGGGATGTCAAGTACCGCTTTGTCATCGATATTGAGAATTCTCTCAAATAAGCAGGTTTTTTTTTTCTTTTTTAGTATTTGTACTGTTTGTAATAAAAAATAATTTTAATACTTGAGTTTATAACACTGTTGACTCTTCTTTTGATATTGTTGTAGGATTGAAAATCTTTATAAATACTGTATTTTATTCTGCAGACAGGTTTCGTTTGTATTAGCTTTCTTTTCCATTTTGACAGTGCAATTTGAAATTGTTGTTCAGTAGATCATGTTTTAAACTATCAGTTTTGGAATTTTCTAATGGAATATTGATTTTGAATATTTAGGGATTTCTACAGTTTGATTTATTAGTTTTGCTGAAAATTGCATCATGATTTATTTATTTTTTTTATAAACTAAGAGTGCAATTTTATATTAGATGTGATTCAAAACATCATTAATATTTTAGTTTTTTATTTTGTTTGCACATCTTTTTTTCTAATTAAAAAAATGCTAATCATTTTTTTTAAAAGAATAACATACTATGTAGAAATTATATATGAGACATGCATGTAGCTTCCAAGTTTGTTTTGTCTGCTCAGCTTTGTTAATTTATGTAAATCTTATTGCATCATTTAAAAAAATATGAAGTATATGCCCTCGTGGATGCTAAATTTTAATATTTATTTTATGATGTGAGCTGTTTGAAAAAGATTCATGAGATTATAATTCGAGAGAATTATATTTTTCTCTTCAAATTCTAGCTTAGTATTACTTGCTATTCCTCTACCATTGCCAAGACATAGTTTATGTTTGAGATTTAGGTGGGTTAATTTTGGTGAGGTCTTTTCTTCTCTCTCCTTGGAGTCTAGGGTCTACTCTTAGGTTTTGTCTATTCGACTCTCCTAGAGGATTAGTACTGTGAGCCACACCTTTTAGAAATTCAACCCACTTCTTTACTCCTTCGAGTCTCATATGGTGGTTCTGAATTCTCAGCATTTCGCTAAGTTGATTAGAACTAACATATGAAACTCAAGTTGAGTTTCTTTAAGGATAGAAGCAGCCCTAAGGAAACCCTTTGTGACTCGAACACTCATGAACACTGCAATTTACAAATTCATTGTGCCGCGCATGATGTTAACTTAAATTAGCCTGACAATCGACGAACTCGTATGGATGACTCCGAATGACGAAATGGATCACGCGAGCGCGTCCGGAACGTCGTTTTTAGCTAAGAAAGACACTTATATTGCTATGATTCCGTGCAAGAGCAAACACGCGAAATCAATGCATATAAAGATTTAATTAAAACAGGCAAGTTCAGGTTCAGCCTGGTTTCGATTTGGGCTGAACACGGCCCAATTGTACCAGGTTGAGCCAATAACGCAGTTCGTAATTTGAAATTTCAGATTTCAAATTAACCGCTCAAACCCCCTTTAATTGAATTTATTCAAGCATTATTGACATTTCAATCCCGTGAAGCAGGAATGGAAACAAATTATTAGCCCACCCATTTTAGTGCAATGCTTTTTCTGGGATACAAAATTTGGATTTCCTCCCGCTCGGCACCATCGCCTCCGCCGCAACTCTCCTGCTCGACTCCCTCTTCCCCGAGATTGAACCCCAATGCCCGAATCCTTCTCCCTTTCGAGCGAAGCCCTAGCCCTCGTTTCGTCCCTCTCACAAAATGTCTCCTCCCCTCTCGACCCGAGGCTTTTGCTTGGCGGGATCTCTTCTTCTTCTTCTTAAGTCAGGTCGAACGACCCTGGGGAACAAGAAAATCTTCAACAGTGTAACTTCTCCCCTCTTCTTCTTTGTTTCCTGTTCATGGTCATGCCAATGCATTCTTATGCGTTTTCATATTTGATGCTCCTTTCTTAATAAAATAATTGAGAGGAGATGACATCACACGAGAGATGTATGGTGTTTGGCTTCTTTTCCCTTCTTGTTGATATCTTTTGAATTTTTTTTATGTATTAAGTTAGAGTGACCGAAGGATGGGCGAGACCACGCAAACAAATATATATACATATATGCGCAGATCGATATTTATGTGTATAGCACTGAAGGTGGATATGCACATATGCAGTTTTTTTGTACCCTCATCCTTAAAGGCAATCATATATGTGCAGATTTTACTGGTGTGTCTCCTAAACATTTATGGGTTCCTACGTGTGACACCTGGGTATATGTGTATAGTTGTAGTTCATTACTTGTGCCCGTTTCCCCCTTTTTTTCACAAATAATTGTTTGCTTAGCCCTTTGATCGAGGGGGTATGTTGAGGGATGAGCTACTTGATGATTTTGTTTGGTTAAATCGGCTCATGCTATAAAGGGCTTTCAAACGTGCCTCACCTAACATGCCTTTCATCTGCTTATTCACATTATAAAGTTTTTCTTAAGAAAGGAAGCCCCATATACTCTTGTTTGATATTAGGAAGAGTCACATGCATAAACTTTACATATCAAGCACCTCTCAAAAAACGTTGATATTACACAAAAAATACCATCGTCACCAACTTCTCAAAAGTGAAATACAACTTTGCATGCATTGATTCCTAATACCAAAAGATTGTAAGTGTAAATATCAAACTTTGTGTTAGATATGTAGTTGCATAAGAATTGAGTGATATGTATGTGAATCTTCTTTCGATTAAAATGTGGCTGATTTTGGAAGGGATTTACAGGCATATTTTTTGCTCGAATTTGTGCTGATTTGGAGGTTTAAATGTCTCTTTTTAATCTAGTTATTCAATGTTTTGGAAGGGATTTACGTGCAGATTTTTGGCTAGAATTTGTGCTAACTTTGAAAGGAATTGGTGGTTGTTTTGGCAATTGAGGTTTTCACGATTTTGGAGGGTAACTTTGGCTGCTTTTGCTCGATATTTGTGTTATTTTACTCGATTTTACTTGCTATTGCAGAGAAGTTTAAATGTTATGCTAGCTGCATATATTCAGTGTTTTTTTCTTGGAAAGTAGATGCTATATTTAATTGTTTTGGAGAAAATCTAAATGATGTCTTGGGCCCACATTCACTTTTTTTTTTTTGGAGAGGTCCAAATGCCACTTCGGCTATGCAAACTCAATGTTTTGAGGAAGAATTGAACACTATTTTGAAAGAATTCTAGACTTGGTTTTGGGCTTTGTGAGCTTGCGGTTTTCCTAGTTTTTCTGGGTTTGATGCAGGGGTTGTTTTGGTTCTAGATGTGAGTTGATAAGCCACATGATTGGTTTTCTATTGCATGACACTTAAGCACAAATTACATGAATTTTTTTTTTTTTTTGCATGATAATGCATGGTAATCCTCTTGCATGAAAAATAAAACACCAAAACCACATAAGTATTTCCTTCTTCCTTTCTTTTTTCAGGTAAGGTAAAGAGGAGGTAGAGAGTGTGAGAGAGATTTAGGTTTTTAGGTAGAGGAGAAAGGGGGATAAGGTGAATGGAGAGTGCTGAGGTTGTGGGCGTTTTATGGTTTGAGATAGTGAAAAAGAAAGTGAGGTGTTGTTGATAAGGTTTCGGGTAGGGTGAGAGGAAGAGAGAGGGGGAGTGGAGAGTGTTGTATATTAGGCTCGAGTATGGGGTAAAGAGAGGGAGAGAAGAGATGGTAGGGTTTTGGGTATAGGGTAAAGAGAGGGAGAGGGTGGTGCATTTTGTGGTTTCGGGTTTGGTGAGGGAGACACAGATAGTAAGGTTGAGGCTTGGTTTTTGTGTAGGGTGAAAGCGGAGGGAGGCAGATGGGTTAAGGCATGTATTCATGTATTGGGTAAAAAAAGGGAGAGACTGAGATGATGTGTGGTTTCGGGTATGGTGAGGAGAAAGGGAGAGATTAAGGTTAAGGCTTGGTAGGGTGAGAGATAAGGGATGTAGATGTGTTAAGGCTTGGTATTGAGGCTTGGTGTCAAGAGATGGAGAAAGGTGATAACTATGTAGGGTTTGAACCAATGGGGAAGGAGATAAAGTTATGGGGGGAAGAAAAAAAGAAAGGGATAGAAAGTCATGGTTTCAAATCATAATTTCAACATCCATTCCATGCAAAGACTATGAAATGAAATAAAACAAGGGAAAAGTAATTTTATACCTTGCTTGGAGGATTGGCCTTAGTTGCTTGATTGGATGAGCCTTCATTAGTTAGAGTCTTAGCTTTGATGTAAGGATATGAGGCAGAGAGTGAGAGGGTAAGGAAAAGGAGGGAGGCTTGGTTTTTTGAGAGGAGAAGAGGGAGAACGGGGTTTTGTTTGGAAATGAGAGGAGGGAGAGGGAGTTGGGTCACTAGAGGATGAGAGGTAGAGGATCAATTCTTTTTGTATGAAAGAGGATTACGTGGGGGGAAGTTTTAGAGGGAGGAGCTATGGAGAAAAGGGAAAGAAAATTTTAGAAAATGGAGGAAATTTGACTTTGTCAAAGGGTAGTTATGGTAGTGCTAACCTAAAAAAAAACCTCATTTTTTGCCAACTATTTTCTTTGACTTGTATTTAACTGAATCTCCCCTGATTTAAATCGTGAGCTAAATTCTAAAAATAAAATCTAACTAAAATAGAAATTCAAATGAAATAAACTAAAATAAACTTAAATGTCACCAGCTTTAATCAAACCCTAAAATTAAACTAAAATCATCATTAATCAATTTAAAGCCCAAAATTATCATTTTTTATCCTCAAATTATTGTTGGAATCAAAATTTCATTCTAAAAGTTCTATGATGCAGGTTGTTATGTATAAAAACCATTCAAATAAGTGCAACATTTGCCTTATAAATTTTTTATGTAAATCTCTTTATTTCAAATTTGCATGCATGAATAGTACTTTCTCTAAGCCCTAAAATTATCATTTCTCCACAGGACAATCCAAAGATCTAAATTACATCATGTAAGTTACATAATCTTGATAATCAAATGTGAGGAGCATGCAAACTAGTTTGGTGGTCGCCTAACTCCATTTTTACTTAAGATTTTGCACTTAAGATTTTCATGCATGAAAAATAGTTTCTTAAAATTTTTTTCAACAAATCATTATTTTTCAAAACACACTTTGCTAGTACTTTCATATCGTCAAAAGCTTTGAAATAAATCTCTCTGTGTGTAAATCTGAGTCCATTTGGGGGGACCATGCCGACTATACTTAAGAGACAAAAATAATAAGTTGAATAATAAAAAGAATAATTGTAATAATTCACCTCAAAATGATCTCAAAATGAAATCGAACTTCAACCAAACTTAATCTAAATTAAAAAAAATATAAATATTTTAATCCATTAAAGCCAATCAAAAGCTCTAACTCAAAATCCACCAATTCCCTCTCCTAGGATTTGGGCTGACTTTGACATAAATATCTTGAAAAGGGACCTACTATTACGAAAACCAATTACGCCACTAATTTTCTCATATTTTTCTCTATTAAATAAATTTTGTGGGCTAGAGACCTCCTTTTTCAAAATGGTTTAGACTAGTGAATTTCTTGCTTCATTGTTTTCAAAATGAGGTCCATTTTATTTTCTTACTCTAGCCATAATAACTACCCAATTTGAAATTCTAAAAAGTTCTTCCTTTTTTTTTTAATGTTCCCACTCGTCCTCCCTTAACTACTGCCCCCCTCTTTTTTCCCACCAAAACCCCCCATAACTTCTCCCCCATCCAAAATCATGGACCACTACCCTCATTCCTCCTCCAAGATGGAAACATCCTCATTCTTATCCTCTCCCAAGTCTTCTCCCCTCTCCTCTCCTTTCTTCTCCTCTCAAACCTGAAACCTTCTCTTCTCTACCCTTTCTCTCCTCATTCCTCCATTGAATTGAGAGCATCCAAGCAAGGACAAGGAACACCACTTTATCCAAGGAGCAAAGAAGTCATTTAATTCGTCAACTTCTTAGAGCAAGGAAGGTACATTTTCTTACACTTCTCCATTTATGTAGACCATAGGATTATCATGGATTTGGGTTGCATGCTTTCTTCTTCTTCTTCTTCCTTTTTTTTTTTCATTGTCAAACCAAACCTCCCTATTCCTTCTTGTTCCTTTAAGGTTGAAATTCATGGTCCTCCTCCTTCTTCCTTCCCCTATTTCACATACTCAAAAGCCTAGCCTAATCACTCAATTTTTCACTCTCTT
The DNA here is from genome assembly GCA_003013225.1 of Phalaenopsis aphrodite. Classification (NCBI taxonomy): domain Eukaryota; kingdom Viridiplantae; phylum Streptophyta; class Magnoliopsida; order Asparagales; family Orchidaceae; genus Phalaenopsis; species Phalaenopsis aphrodite. The sequence goes on from NEWO01000051.1 coordinate 1,699,394, forward strand.
TATCACAACCTAAAACTTCACCTAAATCATTCACACACTCTCCCACTTTCATCCTACGCAAAACCATAGCCTTCAACTCCACCACATCTCTCTCTCCCATACCCAAAAACCAAGCCTTCTCTCCACCTCTCACTCCATCTTCTCTCACCAATCTAAAACACTAACATCTAAATATTCAAATTCTTCCTCCCTCACCACATCAAATTGAAACCCTAACACCTTAACATTTGCATTCTCCCTTCCTCACCATCCCAAACTGAAACCCATACCCACACATAAAACTTAGCCTTCTTCCGTACCCCCAAACCAAAATCTAAACCCAAAGTCCACCCTCACTTATGACTAACCTGAGAACTACACTCACACCCTCACCTACCCTCACTTCTAACCAACCCAAACAAAAATCCCATCCTCACTCTTTCACCTTAACTAAAAACATAAAACATTTAACACATAAAAATCTAAACCCTAAGCATACCCAAAAACACACATAAACTCTACCCATAGTGTAACTCTAATTTCTATCCAAAAATCCAACACACACCTACACAAAGGCCCTACCACAACTCAAAAAAACACACACAATGCAACCCCATCTTAACTCACTACGCACACTCATTGGTTTAAGTTAACCCCAACACATCTAACATAGCCTAAACATACCCTTAAAGCAACCCTAACTTAGCCTAAATCGAGCCTTGCTCATCTTAAACCTAGCTTACTCGAGCCTTCAATATCATATATGAGCCTAAAAGAACCTAGGATATCCAAGCACTCACTAGCCTAAACAAACCCTACCTCAGCCCTCACTAGCCTAAACACACCCTAATTGGGTCCTCCTAAACCTAACACATGCCAACTAAGCCCAACAACCCCAAATTCCCTTTCCCTCTCTTCTTTACCCGAAAATAACAAATAAAACAAAGGAGAAGAAAATGTATGTAATTAAGTGGATGTGCTCAAATAAATATACTTATGTGCATGTGGTAGAGTGAATGATCTTATGTGTTATGTAGTTATGTTTTGAGAATTCTTATATGCTATGTTGTTCAAATATATTTACAGAATCCAAAATCATTATGCCATGTGTTTTATCAATGTGTCGTCAATTAGTCATGGTAGTTTATGTCCTTTGCATGCTAGAATGCTTCATAAACTAAACCCCATGTTTTAAGTGCAAATGCATGTGCAATGTTAGTTTTATAAAAAAAGGAAAAAAAATCATGTTCTAAGTATTTATATCATATTAAACTCATGTGCCCTGTTAATCCCATGCAAAACCCATGTGTTAGGTGATTACCATGCAAAAGCATACGTCATATGTCTAGTACCATATCTCATGCAAAATATCACATTCTTAAATCCATACTTTAAGCAAAAATTTCTTATGCATGTTTATATGTTATGAACTATGCAAGTTGGATGTTTATATTTCATGACTTATGCAGGTTGGATGTTTATATTTCATGGCTTATGCAGGTTGGTTGTTTTTTTTTCATGGCCTATGCAAGTTGGTTCTTTATGTTTATGGCCACATGTAAGTTATATGGATGGTATTTA